>JAYRBW010065396.1:0-28852 GCA_036023295.1 Invenusta paracnida | reverse complement strand
ACGCTTCCGGGGGGGGGGTACAGCAGTCTACTACTAGTACTAACTCAAACTACAGTAATATATACAACGTTCACAATTTTTCAATATATTGTACATACAATATATAGTGTACCTACAAATTGCACTTTAAAGTTATTATAGTTACCTCAATGTTTAAACATTATTTCTTAGTTTTTATTAGTGTAGAATTTTTTTAAACGTCACAAAGATACATAGTTTTAATTAAATCATTATTTTAAATGTACTACTTTATTTTGTAGCCTATTAATAACATAATAATAATTGCCTTGCATAAAGAATTATTAAATAAAAAACAAGAACACGTCAATTAGACAATTTTCATAATTAATAGTAATCGAGGAACAAGAAAAACTATTTTTATCGAGGAAAATTAAGTTAATAAAGTTATTCAACATACTACTGACTCAAACTGCAGTAATATATACAACTTTTACATTAAAATCAATTTTTCAAAAATATGTTAATATTTATCATATAACAAGAGATATTGTATGAAATAAATTTATCCAGATAACATAGAATGTTTATTTTAGTGTATAAAAGTCTACATTATTATGAAGTAGTAAAAAAAATAACATCCCCATTACGTCATCATACTCATTTAGGATATTATTGATAGTGGTCCTCCTCATTGGAATGTCATTCATCTCACAATCGATTATGACCTTGAAAAGCTTGAGGGAATCCATGCCAAGAATGATCTTATCTGCAATGTCTTCGACAATGTGTACCTACCTCTTGTTCTTTTCTATTGATACCAATCGGTATTGAGGCTTGACCAATTACTCTGAACTTATTGCCATTGACACCTTTCAGTTGTTGTGAATTTGTGCTGATCTCTGCTTGAAGTCCCAAAAGTGTCGCGACTTTGTTATTGATGATTGTGACTGGAACTGCCTGTATCAATTACAGCTTGGATAGGCTGTCCACCACACTCGACTTCAATATGTAAATCATCACTGGAGTTTGAGTAATTTTGAGGCTGAGTCAGCTTAACTACATTATCATTGGTGGGAAGTATATCGTCTCACTGTCCCTGAGTGCCATAGGGGTATGTGCGTCACTCATCCTATCGTAGGATACCCGTTTAACATTCATTGGGCATGCCCTTGGCAGTTGAAACATCGTATCTCTCTACTTGGCTGATGTGACTCTCTGATGTATCTCTGACTCTGGTGAGGGGGTTGATACTGTCTTGTATTGCCTTGTCTAATCCAGCTACAGTTTCTGTGATCGTAGTTGTGGTTGAAACGACCTTGACCTTGAATAGGGTAGTCACGTACTTGTACTTGAGGTTATTCTTGTCTAGCTGTGGTTGTCTCAGAGATTCTCATCACCTCCATCTTCGTTATCAAGATATCCAGATCATCCAGTGGATTTTGATAAAAAATTTCCTTCCACGTATTTGGTGATGCTTCAATTAGTTGGCTCTTGACCATCATGTCCACAGTGTCTTTATTGACCTCTGGGATAGCTGTATGGATGAGTTTCTTCATTCTCTCAGCACAGTCTCTTGGGGACTCATTGATCTTCATTCTGCAGTCGTGCAGTTCCTTTAAGGCAAGTGTTCGCTTCTCTGGAGGTTGTAACTTATTTATTGTTTCCCGTTCAATCTCTTCAATTGTTATAAATCCTTTTTCTTCTAAGTGATTGCCCAACCACTCCTCGACTAAGCCTATCTGGAAAATTGCTGTTAACACAGTCTTATTCACGGCCCATTCATTGATGGCACTAAGTCTTCAGATTCTTAGAATATGTAGATAGACATGATTTGTAAAACTTTAAAATAACCTTATCGTACTGCTGATTGTTATGGAATACCATGTAAATTCAAGGGCAAAATATACGACTATCTGGGCTCAACGAAATCTTTTATTCTGATTATAAAAACATGACATAAAACATTTAAATTAAAACTTGTCTAGTAATATTTCTAAGTAATTATTTTCAAATAAATATAAACACAAATAGAATAAACACATAAGAATAAATCGGTATGTACAATATATCAACTCTGGAACTTTTTCAATTGAATTGCAACTTTTTAGTTCTAGAGCATATTCAAAAGCAGATTCTCTTTTGATTTTTCAGCTTGTTTTTACTTATACAACTTTGATGAATAATAACAATGCACGTATCTGTTATATTTATAACTTTTCAACTTCTTCATTAATACAAAATGGGTTTATAATATTTAGTAATACATTTTTATCCGGGATTATGTATACCTCAATTGGAGTTGTATTCTTTACATCTCCTTTACATATATACAAACTGGAACATTACTTATTTATGAATGTATACCGATATAAGATGCTAACTAAAATAAATGGAATTTATGGGAAGGAAATACTTTTTATTGCGCTTATAATGAGATGTAAATGAAAGTGGACTTTTCCTTTTGTGAAAAATGAAATTTCTAAATATATGATTATTATTTCCTATGGTTGTCATTAGCTTATATTATTTCAACAAAATGTCACTGTCATTTTGTGTCCATAAAGAATTCGTCTTTTTCTTAACCTAATTTTACGCTGTCGTCCAGTTTATTGGACTCATTTGATAATGTGAACATCGTTTAGAAGAAAAATTGTTTTTAATTGCATTTCCATTTTTGGATCATTTATCACTGTCGTTACGTTACTCTATTCATTTTATCCGTATTTTGTAATTAGCAAATTAGAGACTGGGGTTATTTTTTATATGACAGTTAATAATTGATGTAAGGCAAAAAACAAACAAAAGAATTGTGATTTTTAAGTTTGTTTTATTTATATCACGATGACAGGATATTAACGGAAAACTTCAAAAGCTGTATCTAATAAATTCTATATTTTAAAAGTTTGGAGCATCACTTTACGATCACGATAAGTATGAATGATTTAAATATAATGCAGGCTTTTATATTATTACATCTTTTAAATATTCTCTTAAAAGAGAACCATATTACTCTATTTTTATCCATATATGTATAATCGGTTATTTTCACACTTTCAGAGATGTCTTCTAAGGCCAACCGGATAGTCGAAACTGCCTTTCTGAAGTACAAGACTCTGCCTAAAACAAGTAAAATGACAAGCAAAGAGTGGACACACTTGGCCGCTATTGTTAAAGGTAAGTCAGTAGTACTTTGAACTGTACTTGATACATCTATCCTTTTTGGTGTCTCCTGTATATATGTATAAGATGTTTTTCTCAATTTTTTCATTGTTCTATATATTATTTAGAAGTCGTGGATAAAACCGGCGCAAGCCAATTTGTATGCATCTCTCTGGGGACTGGTTCCAAAAGCACCGCAGATATAAACATTGGTGATGACGGTGAGTTTTTAAGCAATTGACTTAGAATTTTACCTGTAGATGAATTTTTATGCTTTACTCCTTGTGGTTTTATATATTATACTTTAAAATTTTCTCAAATAAATTGGAGTATATATATTTTTTATTATAGTTGACTTGAATTTTAATACATTCTTTGGTCATTATTGTAATCGTTGTCATCGCTAGAATTCATGCGACAAAATAATTTTTTTCCACATGTTTGCCAATTGGGGAACTATATAAATATTATTATTAGCCAAAAATGGAAAAAAGTATGTTAGCTCATATCATAAAAGAATTGAAATAAGCGTAAAATGTGTTAGCTCTTTAAATATATATTTGACTTGAGCTAACTATGTTTTTCAATATTAAAATTAATTAGTTTTACCATGAAGATACCTTTATGTTATAAAAATCAAATGTTTCAGATAAGTAGGTAAATGGATAGATGCCTATAATAAACAACAAATTAAATTTTATATTACCTTCTGAGTATAGGTATCTCTACGAATTATACCAGTTTTTCTAAACAGCTCAAGACAGATATTTGTTATGATACAAATGGACTTAATCCTTTACTCGGAAGCACATCTATATATATTTATATATAAATTCCTTACTTTACATTAATAGACTTTACAATCCAGTAGCACACAGTCGCAGTATAAGAATATTTATAGAGAGCTACAATTTTGAGGGGCGATGGTCAAATGGTTACGACGCGAGGCTAGCAATCCAGCGGTCGAGCGTTCAAATCAAGACTACTTACTTCTCTTTGTAGCAAACTATTTACGCTGTCATTGACTAAATACTACTTACTATAGTTATAAGGCATATCGCCGTCTATGTAGGTAAAGTAAAATTAATTTATATAAATATATATAAATGTGCTTCCGAGTAAAGGATTAAGTTCATTTGTATTAATTTATTGATATATTAAATTTTGCCTGTATAAGTACAGCAAAGACGTTTAAATATATAACGTTGTTTCATTGTAATGTATTTGAAGTACAATAACTTGTACAATCATTGACTTACTTTCACAATTAATATTCAAATTATTAAATATATTAATTACATCAACAATGTAATCGATATAAAAGAAATGACAAATTTTAATTATTGGTTTAATATTGCATTAAGAATATCAATGTAAACCACACACTTCCTGCGTTTACAATGTTTTTAGATCGCCAAGCTATTTCATGACATGCGGAACATCAATGCCCTCTTCTGCCTAATGAACAGTTTGGACCTCTACACAGAAGTCCAACTGAAGCAGACTTGGGAGAGACTGCCCGCCAAATATCTTCGAATATATGAAAAGTTGAAGGTAAGTAAAGTAATCTGCAAGAAAATTAAATAGTGAGGTATTTATTTAACGTGTGTCAAACACCAACAATAATGTGTAAGTAAGGGTTAAAAGTAAATAGGGGGTTAAGTCATCTAAATTCGAGAAGAGGACATCATAATCTTTAGAACTTTTAACTTTCAGTTTTTGTTATTCAAATTATATATTATTTTATATGTGGTCTTTATGATAAAATATATATAAACACTAACTCCTCAAGTATAATACAACAAATTAATAAGAAATAAAGTAAGTTGTACTTTTGGGCTTATAAATCTAAGAAAACTATTTCTATAACGGGCTGTGGATGTTATGAACGTCATCGTCTTACATTTAATCAAAGAGGGAGGACTTGTTCGATAGGAATCCAGTCTCTGGAGTGTCGGGCATCTCATTTCTGTATCATCATAAAATGATTATTAAATGCACCTTATTGTAATTTAATTTCAAATAATTTTGGAGATTACTTCTAATGTTGTTACCAGATGGTGATAGATACAAGCTACAATTTCGCCCACTACCGGAGTCTAGTGTCTCGTGAACAAGGACAGCCACCGGTGATCCCGTATCTACCTCTAATGAGCAAAGATCTCACCTTCACCCATCTTGGGAATCCGACTCGCACACCCGAGGGACTCGTAATCTTTGAGAATCTCCGTCTGCTAGCCAAGCAACTGCGCATGTTTGTCCGGATGACGAGTGGAGACTACGATCCCTCTGTGGTTGTCTTGCAGGTGATTACACCAAGCTATAAGTACATGAATGCACAAGTAGAAGAGATGAAACTGCACACCCTGAAATACACGGATTGTGAGATAAGATTATAGTCATTCACTTAGAAATCAGTATTTACGCGATAAAAATCATTCTGTCTTGTAAAAGAAACAAAGAAACTACAATTTTATAATATCTTTGTCATTAAAATAAACTGTCAACTACTTCTCCATAATGTAGATGCATGGCACCAAGAAATATAAATTATAAAATAAATTGCAATATGAGAGTATACATACGAATGGACATTAACCGACTAATTTATGGTATTTTAATATTAATAATATTCACAATTTTACGTGATTCTTTATAATAATTTTTTTAATAACAAACGTGTGATAAAAAACTATATATATAATATTATCTATACTGCCATTTAAAAAAGATCCATTTATAAACAGTTTTGCGAAAACTTTAGCGATGTCTTATAATTGTTTTACTTTGCACCTGTTTTCAATTATTCTTTTAAAGTGTTTTTAAACAAAATATATATTAATTACTAAGCTGGTGGTACCTTTGAACAAAGTCTCCAGATGAACTCGTCACTCAACCTCCTAAACCTCGTCACTCATTTCAGCCCTCCCGACGACAGCCCTGCGTCTCTCCAAACCCAGTAGCCGGCCTCAATTCTCAAGACATCGCCAACTCCTTCTCAACTGACAATCGATCCACGCCCGGTTTCAACGGCACCAGCTCAAACATCTCTGGTATCGTCTGCTCTCTCTCACACTTTATCTCCCTCTCTCTCTCTCCTCTATCTGTTTATTGATTAAGCTTACTATATACACCAAATAAACATGTGCTTATCTTTTGGCCAAATCCCATTAATTAACACAATTTTGCGTGTGTATCATTATTACATATAATATTTAAGAGGCATTAATAAAAAGCATAAGAGTATTGAGAAATATTAAAAGATAGATATTGACGAAAGCATTTTTTGCATCATGTTTAATGTGTTATTATCAGCCATTTCCAATCATAGTGAAATACTATTTTGGCATGGACAATATTTGTAATGTTTGCATTATTTTCGTAAATATTAATTTTTTTGCATTAAAAAGCTTTGACTTTTTTTATTTAAAATAAGTTGTCAATAAGATACATTTTCCAGATTATACGATTATATTTCATGCAGATTTATGAATTCTTTATTTAAGATATTCGGCCCTAAAGTTTCCACTTTCCCCTTGTCTAATTCCCCACAAATTTGTGTGTTTTAACTTAATTATACGTACAAAATATTATGTTATATCCTATAATGGCGTATGTCTCATAAATAAATATGGGTATGTTTGAATAATTTGATAATGAAGAAATATAGCATTAATTACTATATAAAATATTAGACACATAACTAAAAATATAAATATATACATGCATATTAAACTTATGTCCGCATTTATATATTATTTTATCGATTAGCAGCCGGTTATCTGACAGTCCGCCGAGGCAAACGTCGCGCTGGGAACACCTCGAATGCCCTTAAGAAGCAATGGGAAGAGTGGTTAGCGAACCTTCGAATTATCACTTACCTGAAAGATCTCCGCGTCATCCAGGAACCGGAGATACTCGCTTCAATGGCCCACAAATTGGAGCCAAACACATGTGCTGCATCCAGCACCTTATCGCTCAATAATGCAGGACATGCATCATCAGGTACTGCTCAATAAGCTTCCTCTTTACAATAAATATGCTTAATTTAAAGATAAATTAAAATATAGAATTTGCTGAAATAATAAGCAATTCTAATGGTTTTAAAATACCTAATTGGAGCATTTTATGTGTTAAATGTAAACTATTAATATTATAAACTAAAATATTACAATATTCATATTCATTGTGGTACCTAAGCGTGCTGGTGTAGAATTTCCCAAGTGATATTTCAAACTCAAACTAGAAAACAATATCATAATATCAAGTTGTTAACTAGTTGGATTGCTAGCTCATGCAACCTAGAACGTACACTGTAAGCAGTATATCATAAGATTAGGCATTTCTCAACAGCTACCATTTAAAAACTATTCAATATTTAGAAATAATTAATTTTTTTCCGTATAACGCCGCTAAAAATTAATTCGCATGTCAATTTTTATTTTCATAACTTAAAACTCGACATATTAAGGTTTAAAAATCAACTTTGTCATGTAATTGTTTAATAATATTATTCTACTTCTACTTCTTTTTATTATTCTTATTCTTCGGACCATAGATGTTTGTTGTACTTTATATACAAATGTATATATGTATGTACGTATATATATATGTATAAATTGCTTAATTTCTTTACTTCAGACCCAATTAAGCACCCTAATATTTAATCAATTTTAAAGATATTTTCAACAATTATTTTCAACTTTATAGATAAGAAAATTGTTGTCTAGTAAACTTTATAATTTACAAGATTTATATTTATATACCGCCAATGCGTGAATTCTATTTACTCTGTATTATAATTATTAGCGGGATAAATCCCCGATATACACATATATATGTAATTATATAATTCATTAAAAAATCATTATAGTGACATTATATTGTAACATAATAAAGAATTCACGAAAAATGTGATATTATTATTTGCCAAAAAATTGCGTTGTTATTTTAAAAATAATGTCTGACTCGAGCTAACTACGCTCTTTTAATAGTATATATTTTGTCCGTTATTAAGAAAAAAAATATAGAACTTTTCTTTTAAATTCAATGAGTTGCATAGGTAACAATTGACTTATCTGTTAGATGTTATCTTTATAACATAAATATATCAATATCATGCGGTAGAACCAATTTAATTGTAATATTTAGAAACTATTTAGTTATCTCGTGTCAGACACTTTTTTTAGAGTTACCACATTTCATTCTTATTTCAATTATTTATTATATGAACTAATTCACGTATTGCCAATATTGTATAATAATTCTTAATACGTTAATCTTGTTTAACGCAAGTAATAAAGATAACATTTAACAGATAAGAAAACTGATACCTTTAAAAGACAACACCTTGAATTAAATAAAGTTATTTGTTACCTTTTTGTGTTTTACAAGAGCACCCTTCTCATGAAAAACTATTAAAAATAAAGGGCTGAATTAATATTTCAAAATTGGTTATTTCAGAAAAAAAATATAAAAAGCAAAATTTGTTTCAACGTAGAATATAACTTAAATATAATGATCCTAACCATAATACTCTAATATTACAATGTGGTCAATTTTTTTGTTTATTACAACATAAAACTTATAATTTTATAAAAGCATAATACCATCACCTAACTTGAAGTATCAATTTTATGTATATATATATATATATATGTCAATATGTAGCTAGTTACAAGGATCACCACTAATCGCGACTTAATATCTATAGCATCTTCTAAAAAATATTACATTCACGAGACGCTATTAAATTTTTTTTTATATAAATTAAATTATTAAATTATTTTTAATGTTTGAATATTACTTTCAATTAGACAAGTAGTAAAATGTTTTATCATTATTTTGGCATATTTCAAACATGTCAAACAGGTAAAATGAATTTTATACCTTCGTATTATATATTAAATATATGCACACAATCATAAGAGTTAATGTAAGATATGACACTATGTATTGTACTAATAAATTGTAATGTCAATAAAAGCAAGTTCCTTTAAAATTTATATACTCTATTCCAATGAATAATATTATACCGAGATTCGTGACTTTACATTCAATACATTCAAATACATTCGATAGTATTCTTTAAATTTACCTACTTCTATTATCCACAATTACTTTATTTTTATTAAACTGTACGTCAGTGGACAATTTATTTTAAATCAAACTCAAATACATTCGATACCTTTAAAGTAAAATCGATTTATTTTATAAATTCTCCGTAAGTAACCATCAATAATGAATATTATTATGTATTTTAATAAAAAATATTTTAACACTAGTGATCGACATTCGGGTAATTATAATATATATAATGTCGTTTTCAATTGAAAAAAAACAATATCTTCATTGAAACGTTTTTTTAACTATCTTATTAATTACGGTTATTTATTTTTCAATGAATATATTAAAATCACTTCCAGTTACCATATTATAGTAGCATTAAAAATTAACAATAATTACTAAGAGTCGGAACTCTTATTAGACTCTATACAATAATTGTATTTCTTATACATATATCGACTGAAGCTATATTAGCCCACGTCTTCGCTTACGTATTGATCCAATAAAACTTCTCCTCAACCCTATAGTCCACAGCAACTCAACCGCCAGCAGGGACATCAATTGCTTACACGCCTCTGACCCAGTCTCTTCGGTGATCTACGCCGCCCCCTCTTCAACTCTGAACCTCAATGGCAGTCTCTCTGCACCTCAACCACTCCCAACCGTGATGGGAGCCCGACAACTTCGCACCTCTTCAGAATCTCGCTCGGGACCACTTCCAGTTCCCATGGTACAATTACCTGCAGGATGGAACAAAGTCTCGCTCAGACCACAGATGCAAACCTCTTTCATGGGTGTGTTTTCATAGATTGATAATTACGATTTCATGTTACATGAAATAGTAAACTATGTATTTCAATAGTTTCAGGATCTTGAAAAAAAAAATTTTGATATTATAATTCGGAATTCAGATCAAAAAAATCTCCTCTATGTATTATGTTTATCCTGGGCAAATGTTGAATATTATAATTGGTCATTTCGATTTCTCCATAGAGATAGCACTTATAATCTTCTCTTTAAATACTCTACCTGTTATCATTTGTAATTAATCTGTGCCCTGCTCTAGACACGGGATAAGGTTACTCTTCCATTTCTGTCCTTTTTATCTTGCAATCGTAATTATTGCTTCATCTGTACCATTTTATCTTCTTTTTTTACTGTGCATATTTACAGACTCGGTTAATTATTAATGTTCTAGTAGTAATTAAATTAAAGCGGATATTTACCTCTCCCTGTGGTATTAGAGAGGTCTTACCTACTTCATGTGTCGGACTCTTTGTTTTCTTGAATTTTAATTTATCTGGATTCTACTGGCTTTATTATATAAATGTTTCAATGCATAAATTTTGCATTAAATGATTAACTATATACATATGTAGAAATACAAGTAGCTAATGACTCCAAAAAGCTTTGAATGAGACGTCAGTTTAACTTGTGCAAATCATTTTTACTTTAAACTCTAAAAATATATAATTAATATCGTTTAATGTATTGACAAAGGGAATACACGTTTTTAATTTTTCTACCAATTCTTCCACTATAATGA
This sequence comes from Invenusta paracnida, assembly GCA_036023295.1. NCBI lineage: Eukaryota > Metazoa > Platyhelminthes > Proseriata > Coelogynoporidae > Invenusta > Invenusta paracnida. The sequence goes on along the minus strand of JAYRBW010065396.1, from coordinate 18,120 downwards.
TGAATGGCTCTACGACCTAGTATATTATTTGGATATGTTCCCAGGCAAGAGTATTATATATGTACAAAATAACTTATGTTTTTTAATCTTAAAAACATTGCAGAAAGACCTTTAAGAACTTGCAGTAAAAATATACTTGGTTAAATGTATAATTGTCATTACAATTCACTTTATACCATTTTATTCGAATGTACAATTATGAAATTAGAAAATAGACCAGGATTGTACGTTAGAATCATAATAGATAAGGAAACCCTTAATTGCATACAACGAAAAAGAACAGTATAAATATACCCAAAATGTTTCTGTGAACCGTTGCCCATCTTTGTCAATGGAAGTACATAAAATAATTAACAACATTTTAATAGAGATAAAAACTTTAAACGAAACAAGAGTACAAAAATGTGCACGCAATCACAATAAGCTGTGACATACTAACTGAATATATAGCCAGTATGTTAGCGTCACTTAGTCGATTCATACAGTCAGACCTCAGACTTCTATATATAACTAGTAAATAATATTTAAATAATAGAAGTTTGTTGGTTAGACACATGCGAATAAATGAGCCACTTCTCTAATGCGATTCTCATGCAATATTTAGATTCATGTCTGAGAACAATGGTGTTTGCAAATCGATAGAATTGTTATGGTTAACCCCCTACAAAGATTGGAAATCTTATCCCCATCCCAAAGCAACGCGTTACCACTTCTAGCATCAAAGAGATTGTCTATCGTATTCCCCGCGCCTCCTGTAGTTCTGTCTATATAGGTCAAACAGTTAACTCTAGACTCCCGCTTAAACAACACAAGGATTCACTACCAGAGAATGCGCATGACTATAGTTGCACACCGGGTTAAAAATTAAAACTATGAAATTGACAATGGTCAGTCATTTTCTTCGTATCAATAGTCGTAATATAAAAAATCACTATGATAATAATATAATGCTAACCAAACATGTACAATATATATATATATTATTAAATAAATGTACATAATATGACTTTTTCATTCTTAGACGGACCTTCTGCACTCAGCTCACAGCCAGTAAATTCACCGATTGGCTACCCTCTTCCTCCTCCCTCTCATCACATACACTCTGACGATCGCCTTCCCCCTCCACCCCCTCCGCCACCCATCCGACGCACCAGCATCGACACCGACCTACCACCACCTCCACCTCCACCGCTGTCCAGGGCTCGAGCACCTCCACCCTACCACGAGGCTATCACACTCAGAGGAGTTCAAGGGGGAGGCGGAGGCAAGCCACTCCAACATCTCAGAGGGCCTCGGCCTCGGCCACCACCACCAGCCTATAATCCGCCCTTAGCAACCTGCGTTGCTAGGGCCTCAACTCCGGAGAATAGACAACGACCACCTGCACCCCCGCCTAGAACTGTTACAATACCAGAGTGATATGAATTTAAATTCGGTGGTTGACACATAAAAGGTTTATTACTCGAACATCAATTTATACTCTGATTTATACGTACGGAAATGCATATTACTGAAATTTAAAAATATATAGTTTACTTCGTTTTTAAACGAGGATTGGAATATATATATTATGTAGCGTAAATTCATGTAATTTTATACTTAAAACGGAATAAAAATAAACAGAGAAAACTTTCACGGGAACATTTTACGAAGCGCAGATTATTTCAATATAAATATCTCATATTTAATAAGCTATTATCAAATATATTAAATTGTATATATCAAGTAAATTGTTATACACAATAGAGTTTATTAATAAATTGATTTAACCGTCAAGTTACATTTGTTGACTTGAGGAGGAGAAGGCGAAATAAAAGAACCAATGCTGACGCCTGTACTCACAGAGCACAACTACTAGATCACATCATCCTACCGTGGAGAGAGAGGTGACGTGTTACAAACTGTGACACCGCTACTGTGTTATCATTCTCCACTGATCACAAACTGTTGCACTGCACTGTAAACTTCACAGATCCTCTATTCAGGCCAAAGAAGCGTTTCTTCCAAGATCCGAAAGATAAAACAGTATAAATTGCCTTCACAGATTCATTCAATCAATATATTGCTTCAACTAATCAACACAGAATTTTTTATTCCAATGTTGTGACTGTAGTCCACTCTGCATCAGAGACACATCTACTAGTGTGTCGTCTAAGGGCGAATGGAGTTGCCATCTGAGACAATGATGCTGCATTAATTGAAGGCGACAGCAGCTTCATTGCTGCAAACGAACTGGTAGCAGAGAAAGTGCGGAAGAAGTTGCACTAAAGTTAGCCTTCACCTACGAGCAGAAAAGGATTGAACACATTCACACTGTATAGTACGTAGCAGAAGATTACCGAGATGTTATGTCTCGTGCAGCTTAGTCTGCTAGCAACACACTTACTGGAAGAAAGAAGAGCTACCCGCCGAACGTTACATTTTACACGCCTAAAAGGAGGACGAAATTCAAGGAGTTCTTCAGTGCTATTATCTATATGGGTTTACCATCACTAATTGTCATCGCACCACCAGACGTTGTTCTACCGCCCTCCTTAGAGTATGCTACCCATGACAACACCATCGAAAAAGTGCTAAAAGTGGCTAAATCTGTAGCTGGCAACAAAGTAGTAGGCCCTGATGGAATCCCTGTGGAAGTCCTTCGTGCCCCAGCTGTAGCGAACCAACTCGTCAATGTCATGAACCTCCTTCTCAATGGTGCCGTTGCTCCACAGGAAGGACGAGATTCCCAGATAGTGACTATCCTGAAGAAAGCCGGCACAACCAAGCTGGAAGAACACAGAGGCATTTCCCTCATTTCCAATACTGTCAAACTTTGTCCAGGCTGTCCGTCGTGGCAGTCGTCAGCTCCTATTCGTCAAGGCCAGGGTCACAGAGTGTTTTGATGTTATAGGTGCCCCTGATGTGACGTCGGTATTAACGAGACAACGCACGAGACGGCTACCTGTCAGTTGAAGAAACTCACCATCTGACAACACGTTTTGTGACATACATGTTGTTATTATATGATAGATAGATAGAGTTTGTTTCTTTGTACATATGTTATTACTTTTAGTGTGAAATTGCTAAAGTGCATTTAATAATGGTCTATAACATAACAATACACATCTACGATTTCTATACAATAATTAGTGCAGAAAAAAAGATATTTTATAATTTAATATCCTAATTGTATAGGTTAATTTCAAATAAATTTATGGTCTATTTCTTTTTTAGATTTTGCATGAACTAGGAGTAAAATTAGAGAAAACTTATATTTTACTCCATTATATTATGATCTTTAATTATAGTGAACATTTATAAAATTTGATTTTTATTACCTTTATCAAATTTCCAGTCACAAAAAAATTATTTTGATCGTAAATTGTATCTGCATTATTTTATACTTGTAAAATACATAAGTGGTTCTTTCTTAGCCAAATGTGATCAATTTTATTAATCACAGAAACATTTATGTTGGAATAAACTATAAAATGAACGATCATAAATTATTTCTAATTTGAGATTATTTTCTAACCTTACGCATAATTACTGTAAAAATAGAGTGTGTAAAACTCAGCATTTAAAAAATATTAATTTAATTAACAATGTTTAATTTTAAAATTTGACATTATTAATTACATTTTTAATGTATATAGCTACTTATATACCTACCCTTTTATCATATTTGAATCCTTTCTTTTGTATTTTATAATTAAACATCTCACTCGTTTCACTTTTAATTATAGAAGACATTTTTATAATTTCTTTAAATTTAGGAAACATAGATTACATTCTTACTTTTTTTATTATTTTCAATTGTTTTTAAATTAAGTTTTCGTTTTATATTTTAATCCATTTCAGATAATAATAACAACTGATTGAGAAGGGGCTTTCCTTTCAGAGGTTATCGGCACCAAAATCACGAAAGGAATGCAATATTGTAAATGTATTTTACTTATTAAACTGTGATAAATTATCAATATTAAATATACTATAATTTACAGATACTATAATTTACAGATACTAAATATATGTTTTTACAATATATACAAATAAGAATTACTTCTTATGAATAGATATATAAATACGACTATTAAATCTGATATACTATATACACAATTCCCACATATTCTTTCTATTAAATGTATTTAAAAAATTAATTTCTTTGCTAAGCTTTTATATAATGTAGGTATGCAATCATACAATAACACAGTGGTACCTATTGTTTACTGTTACGAATTTTAAAAAGAACACATAATTTAATATATACATTAAAATTTCAATGAGTACAAAAATATTACAGACTATTGATACCCGTTTGTTTTGAGTTGAGGGATAAAATTATTCTAAACACAATGCGCATATAATATTAAAATATTTTTAAGTACAAACAATTTATTTCTTTTCTTTTAAACATTTAAATTAAGCGGATTATTTTGTGTCCATTATATCCCATACATAGGAAAGATTGGGTTATCCACAATTATTAGTGTCTTAATGAAATATTAAATCTATTTCTAGTATATCAACTACAACAATTTTAACTAAAAGGGAGTATATATCAAACATAATGTACACACCTATATAGTTAAAAGTTAGAGCAGATTATTGTATATGTTTTATACATCAATACTAATTTATTTTATACAAATTTCCTCAACTGGTTTCTCAACTGTAAATTTTGTTTAGAATCCATATTTTCTTCCCATTGTCTCCTGACCTGTACATATTGGATTTTCACTGAACTATGACAGTTATGTTAGCGATATTATTTACATATATTTTACATATTTGGTATACTTGTGTTCAGATATTGTGAATATCGTAGAATGCTTCATTCGATTTAATCAACCATTAAATATTACAAACTATATAAAGTAATTAATTAATATTACTTTATTATAACATACCTATTATGTGAAAATGTAATGCACATATTTAATGCAATGCTATTAATCAAATGATTTTTTTATATTTTACTATTAATTGTATCCATATATTTTCACTGAATATAGCATTGATTATTGCATATGATTCATGAAACTTAATATTAATATGACATACATATACCTATATAACTATTCTTTTTGATGCCTGAGCTACCTATCATAAAAAAAGTAAAGAACGACAATATTCTTCAAATGCAATTATTTGACAGCCTAGATAGGTTAAATATAAAAGGCTTTTTCATAAATACTAACGGCTAACTGCGGCCTCGACCTCATTAAAATAATAATAAATGTAGTTTATTTAAATATACATACACAACGATTCATCTTTACAATATAAATGTTATAAAGGGTAAGTAGTACTCATTGTTTTGAGCTTTCTGTTTAAACCACTAAAATTATATGATGTCAGAATATTTATGTCACTTCGATTTACTGACGGAGAAGTAAAGTATCTATGAAGAGCAGCTCAGAAATAAATCAAACCTTTAGGTGCATACAACTTTCCTTCTTTGTCAGCTCGCTATAAAAATAACGAAGATAATCATTTACTTTTCTTGGTGGTACTTTTTCAATTTCTTTATCAAATTTCTTCTCCTCTAAAAATTTTTTTGTCTGTTTAAAGTTCTCTTCATTTGAGACTTTGATGATTCTAGTATTCCATCTTCCTCAATACGTTGCAATTCACTTTCGACAAAAATATTCAATTCCGGAGATGTTTGATCATTCTCTAAACTCAACAAATGAGTCAAAAAACCATCTGATATTTCATCCACAAACCGTTCCGACGACTGTTCCGTAGCCTAGTTCAATTCGTCAGTAGATAAGCCGCATATTTCGCCATAGGGTATATTTTCAAGATGCAGCATAATGCGACCTCTATTAAAAATATTTACTATGCAACTGATTGTATAAAATATAAATATTATATAAAATATTGTATTGATCATAGAAATTCGTAATTCAAAACAATAGGTACTGCTATTGAGTAAATTTCGATACTGCAATTAGCATACTTAAACGGACGCTATGCGTCCGTAAATCTGCTAATTGCAGTATGGAAAGCTATTCAATAACTAGACAATAATAGTATATTAAGGTTATATGTATACTATCATCAGCAATTTATAAATTAGAACAATGTACAATATGTATATATCTCGATTTATTTTTAGCTTACTACATGTTCGATATAGGTAGAGTTTGGACCAAAGAGATCAAACGAATCAATTTTGTATAACATCTTTGGTTTGCGGTACCATTCCTTTATAGTAAAACACCAGGAATGTCATGACGGTATTAGATTTCATCTTCTAATTATTAAAAAGTTTAATTTTTTCGTGGCAAATCGATTATTACAAAAAGCGTTAAATGATTTTTAGAGTGACGTAACATTACTCGCAGATATCAATGGTCTGACTTAGACAGCATTCGCTAATCGAATTATAGTATAAATTATTTAAGCTACAATTTTAAATGTAATTAAATTAACTAAGACTAGTAATTAAATGTCCTTAATTCCCTTTATACTCATGCTTCAACTAAACTGTTGAACACGTAAGCATCTAAACTAGTACGTATATCTGTATACATTGTTTAGATACCGTATAAAGGACTTGAAATCCACGTACATATACTTATGAGATTCCAACGTAATTTTTAATGTCGTGTTTTGATAATGAGCGCAAATGTGTTGTTATATATCAACAACAATGAAATAAGATGTTTCGATGGATATCTACGTTGAATCAATAAAATATTTCTTGCGTTTTATAAAATTTATATTAACACATACCATATTATACTGATTTGCCAAAATTCGATTACATATATATTTGTATTATTAACCTCAAAACTGTTATATATTCTACGTACACGTAATTTTTTTAATCTAGAATAATCGAATAGATACTCTGTTTATTAGGATTAAATATGTTTATACAAGTTTAACCACTCGTAAAATAACATGAGAACTCAAAATGAAATAACATAGATATAAAGAAACCGTATAATTTTTTATTTCATATGTTTTAATTTACTCTAAAATGGGTGTCTATTTATAAAGAGATCGTATACTACATGCCTTTGAAAAGCGTAATTCTATTGGCCACGCACAGAATATAAGATTAAACCATTAATTTTTAACTAAAATATAAAAATAATTTTTTTATCTACAAAAATAACCACAGTTGCTTCAATCTTAATTTTGCACAAAAATTAAGCTTGCGTATAATATGATACATAAAACCATATATTAATTTAGATAGTCATCTTGATTTTGTACATATTTGTGCATATATACCTACAAATAGTATATATCTTGATTTATTTTATAAATTGATCAAATTTATAATAACTCGGACAAAAATGTTTGTAGAACTATATCATTAGTTTAGTCAATTTTAAAACTCCATCGATTTCTTAAATAACCAAAACTACATATTCAATTTTCTAAATATCATCTGCGGTATCATCCAGTCGAGACCGACTTTCATATTGATGCATCTTCTCCATTTCCCTCGATCGTTGGTCATTCCTTTCATGTCATATAGTGCCTTCCCGGTGTTTCTTTTGATGCGGTCCATCCAGTTTGCCTTCCCCTCTTTAGTGTTCCTTTAATTTTACCTGGCATTATTCGCTTCTCTAGTGTGTCGTTTGTTCGCATGACGTGACCCAAGTATGGCAGTTGATATTTGAGTATTGTAGAGCAGAGCGGTGTTATAGGTTTTATTTCCTGCAGGATTTGGCTGCTGGTTCTGTGTTGCATCCAGCTGATTCGAAGCATTCTTCGCCAGCACCACATTTCGAACGTATCTACCATCTTTCCGTCATTCTTATTCCTTGTCCATGTTTCACATCCATATATGTAAAATGGAATATACCAAGGCACTAACTAGTCTGTTTTTAAATTGGTACTAATATTCTTATCTTTCCAGATGTTTTTAAGTCTGTAATTGCGTTTCTTGTCCTTGTCGCTCTTCTTCTGATTATTTTTTTACTTCGACGATTAAAGATTTTAAACCCTTTTTGCTTCCTGCTATGAGCATTTTATTGTCGCGCATCTTAGATGATTTAACTGTAGCCCTTCAATCTTTACACCAGCTAAGCTTTCTTTTTCTAGAGCATTTCTCGTGATTTGTTCACTGTAGGTTAAAGAGATGGGGTGAAAGTATGTATGTACTCTTGTCTGGCTCATTTTCGATTGTAAACCATTCGGTGTCACTATAGGGCGTTCTAACATTAGCTGTCTGTTAATGGTAAAGCTCCTTTGGGAGGACCATTATATTTTCTGGTGCTTCCGTTTTTGTATTGTATTCTAAAGTTTTGAGCAGTTTACGCAGTCGAATGCTTTGCTGTAGTTAATGAAACAAAAATGAGCCTCTTATTGATAACTATTTGCACTTTCTAATATCTATCGCGCATCAGCAATAAGGCCACTTGTTTTTCTTCTAAATCCAGCTCGATTTAGTGGTACTTGTTCCTTTACAAATATTTCCAGTCTTCGTTGTATTATTTTGAGTATGACTTTAGTTGCATGTGCAATTAATGCGGTTGTTCTCCTGTTGGCACATTCTTTGGTAATGGAACATAAACTAATTGTTTCTAGTCTTGTGATCAAGTTTTATTGCGTAGCATTGTGAGTATTTTTATCATCGCCGTGTGATTGTGAATTATCAAGTTCTTTTAGCGTGATTTGAACATCGATCTCATTATATCATGATCATTCGAATACTGCTTCTGTGTCTATTCTATTTGGTCTTTCTTTTTATACAGAGCTTCGGTGTATTCCTTCCACCTTTTCATAATTCCCTTTCTCAGTTACATTTGTATTGTCCGTTTTTTTAATGACGCATCGCTTTGGTATAAATCTCCCATTGATTTCGTTTACTTTCTTGAAAATTTATATAGTCCTACCTACTTTGTTTTAATTTTCGAGAATTTTACACATTTCTTCAAAATACATTAGCTTGTCATTTCTAACCTACCTTTGGAATACTGCATTAAGACTTTTGACTGTTCGACGATTATGTTCAGCTTTAGTTTGACGCCTCTGGGTGGCAATCTGGATAGCTTCTTCGCTGATCCAATATTACTTTTTTGGTTTTATTTTTTTCTAGATGTTTGTTTGCAGCTGCTTTAATGTTTATCCCATAATTCATCCAAAGGTATATTTGCAAACCTATAGATATTCCTATAGTATCTAATCTGCATGCTTTGCCGATATTTTCTCTAGGTCATGTATGTTTTTAGGCTTCTCTTAAAAGTTCATGGTAATTTCCGTAGTCGCCCTTGGCACTGTTTTAGTTGAGGTTATTGACCTCTTCAATCTGTTTTTTTTTTGTAATCTATTTGGTTTCTATATTGTCCACAGTACGAGTATATATGCGTATAATCGTTGAAGTCGATATAGTTTCACTACTACTTAAATAATTTCCAGGGAAATCTTTACAGATATTATAAATGTGGGCAATCCAATTGTTTTAGGAAATATAAATTAAAGCGATTACACTAAAAGCTTATATTGAAATATATACTTTATAACCTATTAAACAGTTACAATTATGCGGATAAATTAATTTGCTTTAATGGGTTTCAAAATTGTTATTGAAGAAAAATGAGATCACCTGTTTATTTAATCGTAACGACACAAAGACAAACAATAAAAAATTAGAGTCAATGATATTTTATTGATTATTTATATTAGAGGAACACAAACGTCTGGCAGTACAATACAAACACAGATGTTTATAAAAACTAGAGGGAATATAATATGGAAGACAGATACGATTAGCAGTGTTCGGAAAAGGGTAATCACACAACACAGAGACAAGGACAGATTAGAGCTATAGCTAAGAAGTACTAAATGCAAAAGGGCGTCCTACATCGTATGTATGTGTGTAGGTATATTTACTACATGTATAAAGGTATGTATAAAGAAAAAGAGGATAGAGAATATAAAGTAAATGTGTTTTTCCACTATACGGAGCAACATGAACACTGTCATGAATAAAAAATACGATGTCAAACAAGGAGTCAACAAATACAGATTTACCTTAAAGACTCAACTACAGTAAATATGCTGTCGGTAAAATGTTACAAAACAATACCATTTCTTTCACATGTAGAGTGTAGTAAGAAATGTATATCAAAATAGTATGTATTTATTATGTAGTAAATATAACAAGATGCTGAATATTCGATGGATCCACAAGTCATTATCACTAAAATACATACATACAATTGGGCAAATAGGAAACTTGAATATGTTGTCAAATATTATTGAAAAATGATTGTCTAAAATCGTACATCTATAGAATATGTCAATTCTCCATTTATACACGAATATGATACATAAAAACTTTCAATTCTTCAACTAAAATAAAGGAAAATTGTCTTATTATATATACAGTACCTAAAATAAAACGTTATGGTTAACATAGCAGTGATTAAAATGGCAATTGTACATAGCAATAAATTACTACTAATTCAGAAGTCTGAAAATATAAAGTAAAAATCCAGCTTTAAAGTCTATATTAGAAAATATAGTTAACATATAGATCTTCCAAAGCTATGTTCCCTTAAAGCCAGGCAAAATATGAATTCACACAAATTAAAGGACGTGAAATGTCAACTACATCAGTGAAAAGTGTAGAAATAAATTAAAAACTGCAATTATTCTATGCCTGGCAAAACAGTAAAACTTAAACTATGGGGGTTAAATCGATAGAAATAATGTAAAGATGTAATCATAATTTAATGATTGCAAAACATCACACAGTATTATAACAATGTGAGGTATATCAACAGTTGTTCAAGATAATAATTTCCTGAACATCAACAGATATAGAGCTGACAGAAGACATAGAAATTATGTCGAGTTATTGATGCAACGATCTCTTTGAAGATAATAATACTGAAGGAGATGTTAAAATGATTTAAAAGGCTGTGTTCAGTTTAGAATTTTCAAGTACAAATAAATATACCAACATTTTTTCTCCAACTATTTTCAAAACACCAATGAATTATTATGCAAAACTGTTTTTTGTGAATAGCTCAATTAATTGTGACTTTTAACATACTCCATTTTTTCAATAATACCATTTTGCAAATATTTCCATCGCAAATAAATTAAGTTAATGAAAATTGTTTGGGCCAAAAAAAAGCTAAATAGGTGCCAAGAGTACCTAAAATTGCAAGTTTAAGTGAATGTTATACTACAAATATGAAACGAACGAGGCCTTTTTGTTATGAAAGCGTTAAAATCATTACAAATTACTATATATAGCAAAAACGAATGCCTACATATCACTAAATGGATACGGATATTGATTATTTTACGAAGTTTATATATGTAACACATCAATATATTGTTGAGATATATGTCAACAGAGGAGATAGGAATCCTCAATGGCGGACATTTAAGTGGGGAATCATTTGTGCTGTTGATAAAGATGGTTGGGGTCGTGCATAGCAACCGAGTAGGTCTGTTGTGGTGGTGGCGGTAGGAACATTTCCGTCCCCGGGAAGACCAGTGGTGAGTGGTATACGGGGTGGTGCTGCAATTCAAAGCCCGAATGACCAGAGTGCGTGAATCCCGGTTGGTGATAGGCGGCTGCGGCGGCAGCGGCGGCGGCGGCAGCAGCGGCGGGTGCCATAGAGACCACTGGGTCACTGACGGTACTGTGGTTGTAGTTGGAAGCAGATGATATGGAGGAGGCGAAGGTCACTGGTTCAGAGGCCATTATCAACTGGGCTGGAGACAGAAAAAGACCTGCGAACGAGGGCGTACTATGAGCTGCTGGAATGTTTGTATCTGAGACAACTAATTGCTGTTGTTGCTGAGATTGCTGTGGTTGTTGTTGGTTTTGTTGCTGTTGTTGCTGCTGGCCAGATGGCATAGGGCCACCAATTGTGGTGGCGACCATGTCTGCTGGTTGTTTTCTTGGAACCATTGTAGGAGCACCGGCTGGTGACTTCTTTCGCTTTTTAGGCTGATAATAGAGTACGAGAGAGCATTAATATGTCATAATATAGTACGACAGAGCATTAATATCTCATAATATAGTAGTTATCTAGACTAACCAACCATAATTGTAAATATCTTGACAAAACTTAAATAGGCAAAAACCCTAACCCATGCATTCATCAATAGTTGCTCACTCCTAGTCGCCTAAAATTTGTCATATTTTATTAAATAAATAGCCAAAAAAACAAGTTTTAATGCAATAACTGAGAAAAATTATATAGTTTTATGATCTCGATAATGTTTTGAGTTAGTATACTTTAATCCCATATATAGAACTTTTATATGAAATGATTTGTTGTATTTTCCTACATAAAGAGAGAAAAAATGTAAAACGTTTCATTGTTATTATTATTAAGTTTCATTTATATACTCAACTATACTCGTTCTGTCTTGCATGCTTTTTTTAATTAAATGTGCATTACAAAATGAACTTTAAATAATAATGAATTCTGTGTCACCTTTTTGGGCTTGGAAGACTTCTTGGATGCTGCCACTTTCTGTTCAGCTGCCACAACAGCTGGGTCTTCGCCCTGATGAATAGTGCGTACATGTCTCACCATATCCTGCTTAAGGACAAAGGACTGGTTGCATTCGGTACAAGGGATGTTCCGGTCTCTATGATGCCTCAAATGATCACTCAACTTGTCCCTTGAAAATCAAGACAAGGTGAAACCGTGAATAGGTAGACGTACAGAAAAAAATGTTGGTATATATCTTAAAATTACAATGCGATAAATAGAAACTCACTTCCTGGCAAAGGCCTTACCACAGACCTCACAAACGAAAGGCTTTTCTTGAGTATGAATGGAACGAATGTGCCGTTTTAATTTGTCATCACGAACGAAGGCACGACCACAATGTTGGCACTGGTGCTTAGGCTCTTCATGGATCACCTTGTGTCTTATGTAGAACTGACGTTGACTGAAAGACTTGGCACATACTTCACATACAACTTCTTCCGAGATAGAAGCCTGTAAATAAAAATAAGCATGTATAAACATTAAAAAAATAAGCTATATAATATGACCAGCAGAATGTTAAAAAATTAGTTCACGTTGTCTGATTTACTACCAATTTGGCCTGTCAGTCAGTCAATAACAGTAAAAAAAAGCTGCCCCTATTCATTTATTGGTATCTATAGTTATTAACGATTATAACAAATACAAAGTAAGATACAAATTTGTAAAATGTTTCAATTTAGACATAGTCAACAAGATTATTACTCCTCATGTATAGATCAGCTTATCACACGAGTTCAGTTGTAGTTTGAAAGGGGAATATAACATACAGTATTTTATATTGAAAACAATTTGATTAAATTATACCATTTATCTGCAGTAATTAAAATTTGGATTTAAAGAAAACTAATTGTGTTTAATACTATATAAATAAGGGTGTAATGATGACAACTAATTCATTGTTTAATATTCTTACACAATCAAACCAGCAAAAATGCAATAGATTTGGTATAAAATCCAATAAAATTTGGAACACAAAACAATAAATGAAATAAATAAAATACAATCAAAGTAGTAATATAATTTTAAGGAAATGACAGAAATATAGTGTATGAACTACTAACGATTAGGCTCAAAGAATATTACATTTTTCAAAAACTCTATATAAAAAGTATGAAAAACATTCCTAAAAGTAAGAACTTAATTAAATATTCTCATGAGATATCTATCTCTACAACTGTTAAACAGCTTTTGTAGAGTAATTACAATGAAGCAAGTCCAGATAGTTTTATTTGTCACAGTTCACTACCAACATGTCTTGAATTATTTTAAACAACAAAATCTTTCATCAATTTTTTTTTTCATACAGACATACATTTAAAATATGCAAAATTCTATACATGACTGGGGAAAACTAATATGGTTTTATCATGGAATTATACAGTTTTAAACAGTATCATTTATATTCAAAATATTCTAGTTTTTAACAGTTACATATCCTGGTATCTACAGCCATTGATGATTCAGGAATAATTGAATATTATAACATTGGTTAATACCCTTCATTTTATTATCATTGAGTAGGCAATATTAATTGAGTAAACTAGGAAGCAGATATTGGGCTATATTAGTGTGAGCATTGTCCTGCTGAAATATAAGATGCTCGACATGTAGGTTAAGTGGCAGGTGGTTTGACAAGACATGATTGTTATTCTCAGCTTTAATGGAATCAAAAAAAATGCATATACATAACATACACATTACTATAGGAAAATCCATCCTAAAACATAATTTTATCACTGCCTGAATGCACTGTAGGTCATACAGTTGCTTAACCACCATATTGTTGATGGTAATCTTACTACAACTGCTTAATGGTCCAATTCTGATGCTTGCATGCCAACTGAAGGTGCTATTGTTTGTGTGCTGCGCTTAGAAAGGGTTTGTGGGACATAATACAACTAAAAAGTCAGGGTTTTTGGGAGTCAGATGAAAGGACAATTGTATGTCAAGCTTGTAGCCGACACATACGTTGACAGAGGTGAAGAATTTAGAGTTGGAAACTTTATATCATTGGCCAAGTTGATGAAAATGTTAGTCCTCTCTTTTCAGTGAGACATTCAACAGGTTGGTCATGCAAAAGAGGCATTGTGAAAACTCATTTTAATACAATAAAGTTTCTATTTTTTATAATTATTAATAATAATAATAATATAGATGCATATGATGGAGAATACAAATGAGCAAGCATAGCCTATGACATAGGGAAATCATGTCAAAATGTAACTCAGTTAAAATGTAACGAATTGAGTCAAATATATCATATTTTACATTGCATACATGTAATTTAGATTACTACATAATTAGTAAATATATTACAATACTGTATATTATAATTAAAATAAGCACCAAGTGTTACTGTTAGTATAATTGTAAAATAAAACTTTTTTTTTCAAGAATATTTATCCCAGACTTTTTCTTGACCTTCTTCTGCTATTTTTAATGTACCAAATGTGTTAATATGCAAATAAAATATTCACATAAATGAATTTTTTAATCTATTTATATAATGTATACATAATATTTTATACTTAAAGTTTGCTTATATGCTTAATCATATGTAAAGATAGATTATACATTGATCTTATTATTTAAAGTGTTGATTCTTTTCTATTTTTTATATCTACTACTATAGGTTGCTTTACTTTATTAGTGTTGTCAGTTTTAGAGTTATAATAGCAATATCAATGTGGTATCAATGTGATATTAATGCAATTGTTATTAGAATTTGTATTATGTACAATGACAGAGCTCTATAACTGTATCTGCCTCTTTTTCATTAATAAAAACAGAAGTTTCTTCAATTCTCCCATCTTAAAAAATGCTTTTTCTTTGAGGGCATTTGATTTTTTACCTTGTGCCATTGTTCAAACTTATGCATGTATGATTGCCATTGAATTATATATTTTTGTGGACAATACAATAGTTAGAGTTGTATTATTATGTTCAAGTTTTTGTGAAGAAGTTTTAAATTTGAATCAAATGTAAAATGAGTTACTAGAGGTTTTATGAAGAAATATAACTGATGAAGTGTAAAAGGAAAGAAGGTTAATCTCCAAGAATGATATTGTGAGCTGTTGATTTGATTTATTTGTAAGAAGTTTATAATGAATGGAATTAGAAAATATTGATTATTCTGGTAAGTCAGAACAATGAGATAGTAAAATTCTTAGTTAAATAATGTACAGGGAATTAAACAATGTTTAACTCTAGTAACATTTAACAAGCAAAAATGTCTTTTGTAATTTAATGTCTAAATATAATGTGTATTTGATATGTTACTGAATTTGTATCTTTATTGTGTTTTGATATCTTGGCATAGTTACATCACTAATTATATTAATTGAGTAGAGCCAGAGAATAGGAATCTTAATGCTAGATCTGTTTAATGTCAACTGATATCATTTTATTTCATCATTATTTCGCTAACAATTTCATGCAGAGCTTTAAAAATCTGCTGGTCTTCTCAGCCTCAGAGCACAAGTCATTGACACTAATCTTCAAATTAGAAATATCATCTTTTACAGTGTGTTAAACACTAAGCACTAACATTTTTCACTTATGAGAAATATTTTCCTTCAGAGTTTTCCAGTTTTTTATTAGTATTTGGACCTATTTTACAAGTAATTTAAATATTTTGCATCCTTTCAAAATAGATTTTATGGATTATGATTATACTGTTGCAACTATGTAGCACCTATGAAGGATACAGTAAATCTTGAACACTATCGATTTTGCAGTATAACTATATTTGTCAGCTGAACTATAGACATCTATGATTAGTTGTAATGAAGGTTAATGAAAAATAAGTCATATATAAATTTAACATATTTCAATAAAAAATGCCAGACAAAAATTAAATTAACAAACTACCAGTTATCTATAAAATACTAGTTAAAAGCCCTTAGCATGTTCTAAAAATCATTAAAATAAGAACATATAACCCCTAACAACTCAATCAATAGCATATGGAAGCAAATATTGTATGTCAAAATGTGTACAAGTTAGAAGTCCTTTAAATGTTCTAAGTCTTCAAACAAGGTAAACATTGCCTTATTTTTTAAGTTTGGAAAGGTTTTCTTCAATCAACCAATCTACAGTCACAATTATTTTTATTCATTTTTTTCTTTTATCTTAAGAGCTTTCCTCTTCTTTTCTACTTAATCTCTGAAATCTGCTAGCTTAATCACTTAACTTAATCTGTTTACTTCTTTAAAGTGGGCAGAAGTATTTATTGTAGAGATTAAGATGCTTTTAAATATCACATTTCAAAGCACCATCACTATTCACAGCTATAATGTGGTTTTTAATCAATAGTTCAAATATCAAAGAGTGTTCCTTTTGATTAAGTAATGTTTATCAACATAGAAGCCTGCCTCTCTAATTTGCTGCTCATCCATGACTGAGGTAAACAACAAGTTTTTAAAATGGAATGAGCTCTTATCAGGAAAGAGTGCAATAAGAGATTTATTAAGAACCCTTAATATTATAAGAATTAAAAATTAATTCAAATTTAATAAACCTTGATGAGTTTAATCAAAACAATATAATAAATCAGAGATAATTCATAATTGTAATATATGATTGTCATGATACTAATGTTAAATATAGAAAATCACAAATGTTAAAATTGTTAATAAATAAAGTATTTAATAGTTAATTTTGAATGGATTACACAAAAACCAAGGGTTGGCTAAAACAAAATTATTTTTATTTGGAAAATTGAAAATATGACAAAGTAATTTCATGTGAAAACATTTAATTAATATAAGCCAAATTCAAAAGAATCATTGTCAAGATCATATCTGTGATGTTGCTAATATGTAGAGCTAAAGAAATTCTTAATTAACAAATATTATCCTAAAAATTAAACTAAACTAAATATTAACTTAAAAATAAATAATCATATGTAACAGTTATTGAAATAGTCCTATAAATTATTTAAGGTATATATTACAGCATATAAATTTGTTTAAATCAAAACCATTTTATATTATTGGTAATATATTTACAGTAATGATCTTGACAATATAATTAAAATCATTTCTTTTTAAGTGGTTCTTTGCAAAACTAAAAGAGGGGTGGAGCTAAATGCAATGTATGTCCATTTGTTTTCTATTAAACTTATTACAGCTGGTGTTATACCAAGCAATGGCAATGCCATTATTGGTACAATGCCAATGGTAAATAAAACAAAAGTAGATAAAAGATGAGCTTATTAGTTTTTTATAATTAAATATTCCATATTAATAAATATATATATATATTGTTAATCAGTCATGTACAACTACATGACAACTATAATACAAACTCCTTTATTATTGAGTTTATTAGTTAGTCACATATAGGAATAATTTAAGAAAAGAAGTGTATTATTGATGCTAGTCAGTGCAAAGAGAAAACATGGGATGGGATCATAGTATCCTTTAGAAATAGAATTTGTCTTTAGGAAAAGAAATGACTGAAGGAGCAGTACCACAAATTAAAATACCATTTCTGCAATAGCATCAAATCTCAAATTGACTTGAGCTACCTCTTCTATAGGAACAAGGAACAAGATGAAATCAGGGTCCCATTTCATAAAGAATATCAGTCTGATAATTATCAGTCCAGAATTATCAGCTTCCATACTTATCAGTAGAAA
>JAYRBW010065385.1:0-28864 GCA_036023295.1 Invenusta paracnida | reverse complement strand
CTTAACAATTCTACTTGAAGTATTCCCTGCAATTAGTATATATTTGAGAATAGTAATATTGTATTAAATATAATAAGAAAAAATACACACAAAAGTAATAATACAGTAAATATAATATTAACTATACAGACCTGATAGTGATACAGCATTTTTGAAATAACACTATCATTTTTTTAAATTGTAAACACAAAAAAATTCGAGTACATTGAACAAAATCGAGTACATTTGAGTACATTCGAGTACTGTGATAAAATTCGAGGACATTCGAGGACATGCACGAATTTCGAGGACACGTGGACACGCTGGCAGGATGTTACCATAGTTCCCACATTTGATCCACAGGTGTATAACTTGTGGGAAAAAGCGGGTCGTTTTTTTATTTGGTGAGTATATAATCCGATATTTTTGAAATTGAGAATAACCGTCAGGGTTGGTGCTTGCACCCCCCCTCCCATTGTGCCAGCGAAGGGTTAAATGCAGTAAGCCACACTTTAGTTGCATAGATAATTTTATGTGAATCTAGAATATAATGTATGCGCAGTTTTCATACCTACATATATGTTTAAACGTGAAGAAATTTTATAATTATAATCTTCTTAAGAAATTATTATAAAATTATAATAGTATAACACATTAATTGCAACAATGGGTATTAGGTATACCAAAAAGTGCATTTACACTGCACATTTTTTTGTATTAATATTATATACATAATTAACAAAAAATTATTTGTTACAGCTATGTATCATTTTATATGTTCTATAGTAGTATTTCACAGACAAACAGCCTTCTGATGATGTTAAAATTATATCAATAAATATTAACTTTTAAGCGCCTCTACTAAAAGCCATTATGCAGTTTAATAAATAATCAAGAATGGATTGGAATTTATATAAAATTATTTTTTTATACATTAAAGTGAAAAAATGAAACATTTTTTGCATGAAGTATCTAGTGAATGATGCTATGTATTTTTTTCAGGTGCTGAAAAGACGTCAGTTTTTTTTAATTGCTAGCAGATCCCTACATTTGTACACCATTGACAAATGTTGAAATCAATTTGGATGCTAATCACAGGGCTTCCTGTCTCTCTCCAGTAACAGTTGACAAGCCTGAATGGTCAAATGTCGGTTTTTCTCACTTGCCATCCCATACTCCTCAGCGTGATGCATCTGCTTATGGGTCTTCAGCATACAATTTTCCACCTCCCCAACAATTGTTACCACCCGCCAGTGAATCTGTATATAGTTTTTTAGCATCAAATATTCATAATCCACCCTCCCATCATTTGGTATCACCTGCCAGTACATCTCAGAGTCAACCTCCCAAAGTAGCTACCATGCTTAGCAATACATCAACACCCAAAAGAGCTAAGGTGCCACCCCCCAACATTTGGTATTACACAGTGCATCTGTATATAGTTATTCAGCATCAAATATTCCTTATCCACACTTTCATAATTTGGTATCACCTGCCAGTACATCTCAGAATCAACCTCCTGAAGTAGCTACCATGCTGAGCAATACATCAACACCCAAAAGAGCTAAGGTGCCACCCCCCCTCAACATTTGGTAACACACAGTGCATCTGTATATAGTTCTTTGGCATAAAATTATTCCTAATCCATGCTTCCATAATAAATTTGGTATCACCTGCCACTCATCATCAACTTACCGAAGTAGCTGCAATGCTGAGCAATACATCAAGACCTAAAAGAGCTAAGGAGCATTCTAAGGTATGTTCATGTGGTTTTTCTTGCTCCTTATTTTCCCGTTTAGACAGACATATTATTTGTTGTCCTAATAAAGGTAGTATAATTTGTAGTGTGTGCTCATTACAATTTAAAACATTAAAAGCTCTTTTGCAACACAAGTGCAATCTGAAAGAAGATCAACATGTTTCTCCATTTGCTGTAGATGCTTTGTCTACATTAGCCCTCAAACTGAAAGGTCAGCTGCGCATTCCATCATCTTCCTGCAATCAGATCTTCTCAGTTGTGACAAATGTACTGGAAGAATTGAGACCTTTGATCTAAAAGGATAAGATTGATATGTATTTTATGCAAAGCTGTTGCTTGTGGATAAGTTCACATTACCATATCAGAAGAAGAAGGCTCTCAACTCAAAAATTAGTTTATTATCATTCAAGGAATGCTCCGTAGGAAATGGTAAAGGATCTTATTTTGAACTTTTCAGCACTTTAAACTTTTTATTGCATGTGCCAGAGTTTGTTGAATATTTGTCCAAAAAAAACTCTAATCTAGGTACTGATTTTTCAAAAACATTACCAAATCATTTATCAATCAGCTTATATTGTGATGATATTGAAGTTGCCAACCCAATAGGCAAACATAGAAAAATACACAAGATCACCATATTTTATATTCAGTTTCATAATCTGCCACCATCCAGTCAGTCAAAGCAAATATCCATTTTCCCATTGGCTGTTGTAGTCTAATTTACTCAAGCAAGATCCTCGCTCAGCATATTTTTCAATTCTCTGAGATTTTATATCATCATGCAATGAGCTGAAGCATGGAAAGTTATTCCCGTGAAGCATTGGAAACATCAATATTTTTCTGGATTTTGTAATTTTCATGGCCGATACTCTTGCTTCAAATCATATAATAGGATTTAAAGCCTGCTTTGCGCCTAATGTATTTCGCAGTTGCAGAACAAGTCACTAATTTAGACATATTTTCTTCCCACACTGAAGATGAATGTCAAAGAAGAAATCAACTGGAGACTGTATCAGAAGCAACAAATTTAAAAAATCTGAAATCAAAGCAGTTGATTACTGGTCGAGGAACTATGGAGTCAACTATCTCAGTGCACTTGCATAATTAGCACCATTCAATCTAATTGATAATGCTCTTCATGACCCAAAGCATATAATTGCTGAAGGACTTTTCCCTCATAAGCTCCAATTGCTGTTGAAAATTCATGTTTGCAATCTCAAGCTATATCCACTCCATCAACTGAATGAGTTTATTCTGAATTTTAAATACTCTACTTCTGAATCAAGGGATAAGCCAAATATTGTTGGTAAGAAATTTGAAATTTCAACTTCACAGACCTCCGGTCAAATATTGATTTTAGCTCGTATCCTGCCTTTATTCATTGGCCAATTTGCTAACACTTCAGAAGTTTATTATAGCAATTTTCTTTTATTAATTCAGATAACCCAGCTTTGTCTTTCACCATTTGCTACAAGAGAAACACATATAGACCTGAAATATACAATTAAGGAGTATAACACCAATTTTGTGAGACTCTATCCAGAATCATTTTTTCCGAAGCATCATTTTTTCTTTCACTTAGTTAGTCAATGTGAGAAATTTGGCCCACTGAAAAATCATTGGTGTCTGGCTTTTGAAGCCAAACATAGTATTGTCAAAAGGGTGGCATGGTTTAATTTCATCAACATTTCAATATCTGTAGCTGAATATCTGAAAGCAAACACCATTGCCCACTTTTTGGATAATAAGGGAAACTTGATATCTAACCCATTCAAGTCAAAGATAATTGCTCACAAGGAATCTTTACAAATTGGTAGTACCATATATCGAACCAGTGATGTCATATATGTTTATTCAGGCTCTCATGACTTTTATGAAATCACCAGAATTAATCTGAGAGGTGATGAAGTTGAGGTTCAACCATTGTTAAACTTAGTTTTTGTATCAGAGAAGCTTGCGTTTAAATTAATTAAGGGCAATTCAAATCATATAATATTGAACATTTTCTCATTGGACATTCCCTGGCCTGTTACTCAGTTAAAGTTTGATGACCATATTCTTGTTGTTCCTCGTTCCCATTGTACACTCCCAGTATAAGTTGAATTTTGTTGAACTTTTGATTCTGATACTATTTTGCTAATTTTTATGTACACATACTTTTTTTATATAATGTATTCGTTAGACATTTGATTGCATACATGCATCATTATTGCTGATTAATTATTTTATTTTCGCGATAGCATTATTTGTTGAATGTTTTTATTTTTATTTATAATATACTGTTTGTTTTAATGATGTCTGTTTGAATACTTTAATAGGAAAATCCTTCATTGTTTTGTATATTAAGAGATTTGGATACTTTAAGATTACCTTAAAGTAATATTTTTTATATAGGATAGGCTGTCTTAAAAAAAAGAAGCAAATTAATATTGGTATTTCAACAATTGTTTAATGATTTTGACTAATGCTATCAAACCATAGTAATGGTTGCTAGGGACCAGATCTTTCATAGAAACTGGTATTTAGGAGCACTAGTTACTACAATAATCTGTCAAAATTGTTTGTATACTATTTCCTATTGGGATATTATAATAGGATTATTATTAATTGAACTGACAGGTCTAGTCACTACACATGTCCAAAAAGCTTATCCGTTTATTTAATCAGCTATTGATAAAAACTCTGCTAAATGTATCTTATGTTCAAAATTGTACAATGGTACAATTGTACAATGTTCAAAATTGTTATTGCAGTTAATTATCCATGATAATTCATACAATGAAAAAAGTAAAGCATACAATTTATTTGTGAACATTTCTTATGAATATCTGTGTAATTTGATTGTAAATCATTATTATTAGACATTTGATAAAAAATGTTTTTCAGTTCACTTGATCCTTTTAAAGTATGACATGCAGAATGTATTTTTTGTCAGATGTAACAAAAATGGATTTGTTTATGGAACATTACTTTTACATATACCCATTAAATAGGTATTTCGATTTTTTAAGCCTTAATCACACTGGCTGTATAAGTTTTAAGTATTGTTGTTATTACATTGAAATTAATTTGCAATAATTTTTTGAAATAATTATATATTATTTCTTTACTTAAAGATTTAAAAAATAATACAATTTAAATAATATTAATGTTTTGTATCATACTGTTACTGTAAATTATTAAGTATGTAATCACAATGTTTCATTGAAAAGATTTTTTGAAATAAAAATAATGTATGTTTAATATTTACAAATTTAAAATGTAAATTAATATTTTTTGCAACTGTTAGTTCTTTAAAATGTTATTTTGGTTTTACCATATGTTCATTATTACTTCTTTTAGCTACCCAATTTCTCAAGTGACCTCAAGCCTTACTTAAATGGATTTGCAACTTGAAAAAGCCATACTCTAAAGGATATATTGTATCTGAGTTGGCAGATTTTTTAGAAGAAAAAATTCTTGATGGACCAGACAAATTAAAGAAAGTCTTTTTCAAGGGTGTTGCTAAGCAGCTAGCAAATTGCAATCCACTTTGCCAGTTTGGAAAATTTAAAGCTGTAAGTTCGGACATCAATGTACTTTATTTCTAGAAAACATATTTTCATATTATAATAGTTTCTCATGTTATTATTTCAGAGCGGAATTGTTAAAAGGACTAGCAATGTTTTGAGAAAGCGCAGGGCGAAGGTGAGGAGTTCCATTTTGACCCAAGCAAACCAATTATTCATGGCTACTGGTATCAACGACACCAGTATTTTGGTTCCCATGGAGGTATGTAACTGACTTAGATTTCAGTACTAGAGTTTATTTTGTTTTCTATGTTTATTATTAAGTGATTTATTTTAATTTTTAGACTGTAAATTATTGAAGCACAATAGTGTGTAAATATTTCTTGACAATTATTAAAACAGTCCAATTTGATCATGTATGCATTTATTTTTGAATTTAAAAATCAGATAAATCAATTGCTGTGAGTTTTATTATTTTACCTGTGCCTCTAATTCATCCTTCATCATATTTTTTTCTTCTTTTTACAGGTTTTAGACGAGTTTGAACGAATGTGCATAGTAAATTGTGCATCTGCAATCAAGGAGTTGTCAAGAATTTCCCACATACTTTATCCTGGCTTGAATGTTGCAGGGGCCCTCATAAAATTCCACAAAGCGTCCACGCGAAGAGGAGTGTGCTGCCCCATACTTTTGATTGAGGTATTTATATCATGTATTATTTTAACCCTAGATCATATCTCATATGTGATAAAAGTACCATGTATTTAAATAATCGTGAAGGATTCCATTTCTTAATATTTCTGTAGCATGTAATTTGGTGACTTTTTTTGTGGTTGTTTTTGTTAAGTATTGGGAAAATGAGTAATTTTCATTGTTTAGTTTTTTAAATAATCACATTTTACATTTTATACGTTTTAGTGAACTTTGACAAAAAAATTCATTTAAAAAATATTTGATATCCTACTTTATTACTAGAATAACCATTAGACAATCACAATCGAGCAGCTACTATCGGGTGTTGTTTAGTCTGCTTGTATTGGCTATGGCATAGAATCAATGTTTGAAAATTCCGCAGTGGAATAATAATAGATAAAATGTCAGTTATATTGGCTAATTGAATAAACAAATTATTGTATTTGTTATCTATAACATAGCATTTCCTACTAACATTTTCTCAGTATACTGATTTTTTTCCACATAGACATGTAATGTTAGATACATATACATGAAAGTGATAACTTTGTAAACGGAATTTATTTTTTGTATGTTAGCACAATATATTTTATAATTATTACATGAGTAGTTGGGTATTTTATCAACTGCGGCTATAATTATCATTTTCAATTCATTCAATAATTTTTCTATTTTTATCTTCGAATACAATGCTGCATTATATCATATATACTAAAGTACGATTCAAACGTTGTTATTTTATATAAAGACAATAGTTAATTACCTAAATAATGTCATGAAATGTAATTTGTGTTTAGTATAAATATTTGTATGCATGTATTAGCTTACAATTATATAGTAGTAGGTAATTACTATATGTACCTATAACTATAGGTATCAGTTCTATTCGTTTTTATATCATTTTTGTAATTTTTCTTGTGTACTAACAGAATAATTGCAATATCTGTTAATAATATTTATTTTTACATGTAGGTTTATGATATAACTATTATTTAGTTATCAAATTTGAATTTTATAACTCTAAAGGCCAATACATACGTAGGCTCTTCATTTTACCTGTTAAATATTATCGATTTTTATTTGTGACTCATTATTTGCGCTCAATTATTTTGTTACTAGTGTAGTAGTCAGGGTTTTTTATGGACAATTATAGCATCTTTTAGCTGCAGTTATCGAAAGAGTGGCACATTTATACGTCTATACTGGTAGTCTAAAGCAATTGCCAATGAACATTTATAATTTTAAAGGGTAAAATATTTTTTCTGTAGCGCATAAATTGGCTACAAAGTGTACAATGTAGGCTTTGAATTTTAGGATGGTGAAGATGTGGAACCTTCCCCTGCCCCCCAATTTCTCATGTCTCCCCAAAAGGCCTCTATTTGGGACCGGGGCAATCTGCGCTGCCAAGGGTAGCGAATTGACGATGCCCGTCATTTAATCCAACTGGCAGCCTACTATTTCATATTGGACTTATCATATCCAAAATATTTCGGAAGTCTTTTAGGATTGGTGCAACAATATGTGTTCAATCAGCAGTTTCTAGAGGCTACACCTCTGTTGCGCAAGAATTGTATGAAATTAAATGTTTAAACGTCTGGTTACTTTTTTAAATCTTAATTACATTATTATACATCTCAAGTTTTACTTCTATAAATTTCTTTATATTACACTGTGTAAATGTTTTGAACATTTACATGCATTGTGTATTTTCCATACATATTATGATATATTTACCTGCACATTTAATAATGTAAATCTGGATGTAAATGTTAAGGCATCTTTTTATAAATTTGGCCCGCTTCTTAGGACATTTTTACTTGCATGTCCTTTAAATTTTAATTAGCTTGAGATATTTTACGTTCATTTTGGCTTGCAAGCGAATTTAGCTTTGTATGGCTGGCAAGCCTTAATGTATATGACTTTTTCCAAGCCTTTAATGCTTTATTTGGCTTGCAAGTAAAAATGTCCTGGCCAAAATGTCCTAGCTCCTCAAAAGAAGCTGGCCAATTTAAAAAAAATCTCAAGCCTTTTTTAACCGTGTACGTCTAAACTGAAAAATACATGAAAATATGACAACAAAAATTATTAAAAAAATATCATCGCAATGGTATAAATTATATTATTGAGCTATGTTATACAAAATAGCTTTTAAATACAACTTCTTTTGCATTCTTGTCGGTTTCATTGCTTTTGTAAAAATGTTCCAATGCCAAGAATTTTTCAGTTTAACGTATACCTATGTTTCATATTGATCTATACGTTTATGCATGTTAAACATGTATGTAACAATTACATCTTGGCCGGGCACCATGTTAATATCAATTTCTTTAATAGATGTACTGTGTATCATCAATATTTATAGTTAAACTTTTTGTTTTTTAAATCTTGGCGTCCTTTATATATTTATTTCTTTAATGGCTGTATTTCATATCATCAATATATTTTTAATGTTTTTAGTTTGAGGAGTGGCTTGGTTCTTGGCTTTTCTTTTTGCAACGCCGTCGTTTTTGTTTAGATTCAATTCATTTTTTGAAAATATTTCTATATAAATATAATATCATGCTTACAACGTAAATAATAATTATATTGTTTTATTTATAAAATTCTGAAATCGTAAAAAAATATTATTGAGATTTCGTGCTTTTGATTTTTCTCATATTATGATTGATTAAATTCCAAAGAAATTATATCTTTTCTATATAGTATGAGTTATACGCAATTTTGTAGATTTTAGTTTAAACGCTTGTCTATGGAAATTAAACATTTTTATCAAAATAAAACCTAAAACCATCTTTCCGTATCGAAATTGTTCACTTTGATTTTATTCCATATCATTGTATATCTACTATTATCATTAGCTGAATGATAATTATCATTTTATTCAACTTAAGTGAGATTCTCGACATAGGTCATGTTTGAGCTATGTTCAGTTTAGTTGGTGTCGAACTTGAAAGAAACAATAAGCAGCAATGAGGGCAGAAAATACTACGCTGAGAACCTTTGCCTGATGGTGGTCTTAGTTGGGACTATCTATCGTCCATATGCAGAGTCAAAAGATACAGGTACTTTTCATGGATAACGCACTGAAGGTTAAACTTTTTGTTGCGAGAAGAATAGTATACTTAGCTAAGTCTGATTTCTCGGACAAAGCAATCATTTGTGTGGAGAAGTGTAGCTGGTAATTTTGAGTGCAGCTGATTTGTGGTGAATCTATGGTGTCATCTGATCAAGCTTTTTGATGCCTAGAATAATAAGACTTTAGTATCTGCAGCATAATTTGCTGCATATTGAGAGAGAGCAACATATTCTTTTAGTGAGTGCTAAGTACTGCTCAGCCAATAGTAAAAATCTTGCTATCATTTAAATATCGCGGATTATTGTGTATTGTTCTGTATAATAGCTCACACAAATTGGAATAAACTATATTTAAAGCTTTATTTAAGCATTTGCGTGATAGAAGTATATTCAAATATCTTTGAGGGTTTTGTTAAAGGTGTCTCACTTGTCGGTAACTTTATTTAATTGAGCCAGTCGTGGAAGCAAACAGTCATATATCTGTATAAGTTTTAATTAAAGTTCAGCAATTACTATGTACATATTTATTTCGGTTTATAATCTATGTATAATAATAGTCTCTGAGTCATAATTCACGATGAAACACATACGCAATTTTATGACCTGACTATTTATGATTTTATGATTTCATTTATTTGTAAGTAGGTGCTGTATGAATTTGTAAAGGTGAATGTCTTGCAGATTGCAAAATTTTTGTTGAATTTTAAGTAGGGTCATATTACTGTATACAAATAATAATAACAAATCTAATAGTCACCGATTGATTATACAAAATATGGTTCTTTACACCAATGCAATAAGTCAGACAGTGAAAACTTGATTGATCACATAACCTTGTATTAGAGTTTATAATTTTTTATTGTTTATTTATAATATACGGGTATAATACTTCTCAAGACTGCATGATGTCAATCTGTGAGTTATATTGGAAAACACAAAAATTCAATATCTTTGGAGCTATAGATATGAAAACAATGTTTTTTCTTCTTTATTTCAAGGGGGAAGAATACTATAATAGTTAATATTAGTTTGAACATTATTTTAATCCCAAAATCTAATATGACCAATATTATGTAAAAAATATGCAATCTAAAACAAGGTCAGACGGTAAATCAAGGTTTCCCCACCTTATTAAGGAAGCAAAATAATGAACAATAGAGTTTAGATGATTCATGTAGCTGTGCTGATTTTAAATCTGTGTGCCAATCCTAGCACATTTTGTATTACATAATGAATGAAAATTTGAAATACACATAATTTATTAATTATATAAATTCTATATTTACAGGAACAACGAACAGTGACAGTTAAACTTATTTTTTGGAGCTGCAATTATTGTTTCTTAACCACAGAGAAAATTATATTTAATTTTTAGAAAAAATTCTTGGTTGCATAAAGTAGAAGTTTTCAGTTCTTTTTAACGAAAAAGTTAACCCTATATACAGATATATAAAACAAAACATTCATAATATTAAAATTATCATAACTTAAGAGATCTTAAAAGGAAAAGTTAAACATTATTAATAATTAATAGTTGCCTTATAAATAATAGTAGAATAAGTTTTTAAAAATAAATGAAATAAATCGAGAGAAAAGAGCTCCACTTCACTCAAGTCACAAAATAAGTTCATACTTAATTAAATTAAGTAAAAATTTAAATACATACAACATTCAAGTTTTGATCACATCACTACAGTCCTGTATGTAATTATATAATGTTTAATTATATATATATATGTAATTATATGTATTAAAATAGTGAAAATATTTTAATTGGAGTAATTGTACTACCTAAAATTTCATGTTTTACAATAACAATTTAAACGTTTATTTTATTATTATTACGACGTAACAAACGAAAGACTCTTCGTCATGTTTGATTCACATACTTTGGTCACTAATAATATTTAACTTCTAATGTCATTAATTAATTTACACATTTTATATTATGAATAAGCATTGCAACAAAAAGTTCGAAGTTAGACGTTTACCGATAGACGATCGCCCCTGAGGCGCCTTCGACCAATGGCCGACTCCTCGTCATCATCTAGTTCTCTGGCAGCCGTCACCGATCGATAATTGGTAAAGGCCGCCGAGGCAAGATTACTTCCGTCTGAGGTTGTTGCAGCTGCCATTGTGCTGTCCACCTGACTTATAGAGGCCATATTTTTGAACTGCACAACGGCCACACCTCCAGATGGTGGGGAGACGCTCGTTAGCGCCTGCTGTTGATGCTATGAGCGGGAAACATAATAATATGAAAACAGATAAAATAGGGGGTAGGTATACTATTATTATCTACTATAGGTCAGACTAATTTATAAGTTGGTAATGGTATGCATGTCGTTTCAAACTGGAATACTAGAACTGCCTTGCTCATATATTAACCCATTAATGCCTAGACTCAGGATTTTCTGCATCTGAAAGTCTATATGTTTCGTATTTGTATTTTGTATACTCACTAACGCCGATACAGAATACCCTGTATAATGTTTTGTTCAAAATATATAATAGAAATACTAGTTGCCTTTTACTGTAAGTCCAATTAACTTTTATTTTTATCACACCAATAACAAGATAATATAAGCAAAAAATATAATTAATTTAAATCGGTTAAAATCGTTAGAACATTTTTATAGTTTATGACATGTATGACCAAGGTTTTTAAGCTTTTAAATTTGGAATTTTGTTCCAAACATAAACATTATTTTATTTTATTATTGGTTAGTAATTTTATATAGTGATATACCCTAAATTTTAACTTAACCTGCCTTAATAAACTGTAATAATAAATTCTCTGTATGCATAAAAATGTGATCTACTATACATAATAACCATATTCATTCTTTGAATTGTCTGTGTTTACTACATTATGTATGTTTCCAGTATTTTCAAAGCATGTATAGGCCTCTATTGCAATTGCATGCACTAATGTTGTGTATCTAGCAGTCCATCTAATTTACATATTTCAATTAACCATATGAGAAGTTATCAATCAATGTAGGCTTCACGGAGATGTAGTAGGCATACTCCTCCTCACTATAGTGTTCTCATCTGTATTTAGTACTAACTAGTAGCAATTTACCGCTACAGTATAGGGATGCAGCTTATAATGTATATAACATGCAGCATAATGTATTACCTTGTTGTAATATTCCCTGTTTAGAGGAGTTCACCTTCTGAAACCAGCAATTATTGTGTGGTTACACTCAGCCAATTAGAAGCTGAATTTTGCCCAACCAGTTCGTCGAACTAGTATTTGGCATGACGAACCGGTTTGTCGGAAATAATTGCTCGTGTAGACAAGGCTTATTGTATTTTTATATTAAAATATATATTTGAATCTGAAATATTACTCCTTCCATATGAGTAATTCCTAAATTCGTTTTAAATTTATTTTGTCTAAATTTTATAATAATATATTACGTTCATTAATATATTCATTCATTCTTAGTGGTTTCGCAATGAAAATATCTTCTTTTGTACTTCCACTGCCATCCATAATCTCTCTCCATTTTAAGCTTTGTTACGAAGACCGTTTATATCTTTGACGTTATTATGTTTTGTATTGACTAGGTTCGGTTCTTATTTGATTGGTGTCGTGATTGTGGTTCTGGGACCTATATTTTGTTTCTTCTTTTGTGTAGTTAAAGTAGTTACCCATATTGTTATTGGAAGTAACACCTTGATTTTTTTTAAGAATGAGAACCATAAAACTCTATCTGAGAAAATAAAAATGTTATAATTTTCAGTCTAGCATTTCATTAAAAAATATCAGACTGATAATATTATCAGAAATTTACTGATATTTATCAGCGATGAGTATCCATAATATTTCAAAACGAAATCATAGCGTTTCATAAAAAATTCAACTGATAATTAGCGGAAAAGTCTTAGATGCTATCAGTCTAAGTTTGCTGATAAATTGTATTTCACTTGTTTTGTTCCTTTGTTCTTTACGCTTCGTATTCCTCTATGATACTAATAATTACTTTCTCCATAATGGAGATGAAATAGAAGTTCCCCGATGTCCCGTGAAAGAAAATAACTATGGGTGAACAAGATTTCCAAGAACGATGTGGCATTTAGTCTTCTTCTC
Source organism: Invenusta paracnida (assembly GCA_036023295.1). Taxonomy (NCBI): domain Eukaryota; kingdom Metazoa; phylum Platyhelminthes; order Proseriata; family Coelogynoporidae; genus Invenusta; species Invenusta paracnida. The sequence continues at coordinate 15,750 of JAYRBW010065385.1, read as the reverse complement.
TTCATGCTGACTTTTCTTTCTGACAGGGAAATTCATAATAGCTAGGAGTCGTAGAGATACGCGCAAAGAGCAATTTTTAAATTATTAACATAGCGGAAGAGTGTCAACTATTGTAGAATCGAATTTTATTTTCTGACAATTTACTACATTTTCTAGACTTAAAATAATTGCCTGCTTATAAAAATTAGCTTAGAAAGTTTATCGAAATTAAGCATATGGTTTTTATAGGTAACAATATTCCATGTTGATTATAAATATAATATATTGAATTTGAGCTATAACCTGCTGCTGGTGATGATGAGATCGGGAGTTATTGCCAGCTGGATTGGGTGAAGGTGCCCCGTGGGAGTTTATCCCTGAACTGGGGGTGGCCGGTGAGTGCAGTTCTTGAGTGCGGAGATTCTTGCGAAGGGAGGTAGGAGTCTCAGTGCAGCCACTGAAACTAGCACAGGAAGCAGTCAGACTTCTGAATTGAACAGGGTAGGGTAGACAATAATTCATTAATGACGCAACTGTACTTCCATAATTTATAATATTACGATATAAAAAATATATTATCAAACGTTTTTGTCAAAAGGCATTTGACTTCATAAGGACAAAATAAGCGCTATTGATAGTACAGTTATACATCTCCCAGAAAATTGATTTTTGTGGGATTCGAATAGATTTTTCTTTATGGCTTTTTCTTTTGCCTATGTCACTGTGGGACATCTTAAATGACATTTTTCAGTACTTTATTTATGTCACACCTAACTCTTCTCTGGGCCTTCTGTTCCAGGGTTCATTTACCTTGTTCGGTTTTTAATACGGGATACGGCCTTGCCGCCCTAGATGTTCGTTCGCTATCTCTGTGGTCTTTACTTCAACCTTTGTTTTCGAATCGTTGGAGCTCGTTCACCCTGGTGAAGTCTAGCGAGTGTTGAACTGTCGATGCCACGCCTCATCAGATAGCCCTCATCTCTCCAGCCGGAGTTCCTAGTGCTGTGCCTGTTAGCTGTAACCAGCAGCAGGCGGAACTTTGGACTGCGGTGTGGGTGGTATGTGAGACGGGGTTCGGCGACACAATCTTGTCGGACAATACAGGGGTGATCGGGCGCCTACGACGTGTTAGTTCAATGGACTGTGCTGCTATCCGTATCCTGGGCACTGTTGCCCATCTAAAATGTTTCCATTTACGTACTTACCTTCAAGCGACAATCCTGCGGATTGGTTTTCTCGGAATACTCCGGTGGGAGTTATTACTTTACAGTATACCTTTCATATGTTCCTAACTTACAAACTGTTCTATGCATTATTGTCACCACATTTTTGTTTTACTGAACTGTATACCACTTTCGTTTTTGTATACTATATATTACTATTTTTATATTTGCTGTCACAAGAGTTTTTTAAGAAACACAGGGTCTCTTTCTAATAAAGAGTATTATTATTTGTAAGGACTGTAGTACGGAGTATACTCTATACTTAGATACAGTATCTAAGTATACTATCTACTTATATAGTAGTCTGTACTATCAATTTAGCGCTTATTTTGTCCTGATGAAATCAAATGCCTTTTGACGAAAACGTTTAATAACATTTTTTTATATATATTAAAAGTTTATGCTAAACAAACTGTCTAATTTTTCTCTTTATTTGGATTTTTAAAACATTCTCTATTCATCAATTTTTATAATATTACTACTGTTTAACTATATCCATAACAGGGAGGGCGTTGATTCCATCTTCTCTCCGCTCGCATTTTTTTCTTTCTTTACCAACTCAACTAACGGAAAAGTATAACTCATGTGACATCTCCAAAATAATGTATTACAGCTTTTGGCATCACTATTTTCATACAAACCCAAGGGAACATGACAGGATTGCAAAATATTCTGTCATATAAAAATAAGTACATTTTGTTAATTTCATTCAGCTGGACTAACATTTATCGCGAAATTCATTTTTTAAATTCAAATAGAAAGAACATGATTTATTTGTATTTACCATAGAATTATACATGGAGCTACAACTCTTATTTATTATGTATGCAGTTTTATACTACTATTGTGATACCCAAAAGCTTTTGCAAAATAATGTTTTAAAATTCATAACAATAAAATCGTTTATGCAGTAAAACAGTGTTAGATACATAGGCAATGAATTATATATTACAGACAACTTGCGTATGTTAGAATTGTATGAATATGTATATTTTGCACTTAAAATGAATGTATTACGAATATTTAATACTACTTTTGTTATGGTCATTTACATGAAATTCATTAAAATAAAACGATTTTATAATGACGTGAGATTTACAACGCAATGCATATGAAATCAATAAGAGACAACACTTTAGGTATTTTTACTCTATGGTATTTACTATGATTATTGAAAAAGTTTTTGTTGATTCCAAAATCAAAGAATTTCCTAATTCAATTTTAGTAATATGGTACTATTAAGAGGAGCCCATATAAATAATAGTTAGACTTTCCACACCATCTTTCTATGGTGGTGCCCATCTTAATCCATCATCTTGGGTATTGCTTGTTTCTTAACAGGCCGCCTATTTAGGTTTGAAAAATTTGACAATCTATTGAAATTATTTCAACTATGTATATGTCCTACCCACACCTTCTAAAAATAAGTGTTGGTAAATTATAACTTGTTGAGATTTTCACCTTTTTCCAGCTCTACGTGTGACAGGAATAGACGGTGAAGTGAGCTCATTTCCAACATCCTGATCCTCCACTTTGCAGGTGTTAGTTAATGAAAAACCGCAAGCTAGGGGGGAGGTCAAGGCGTTTGATCTAATGGAGCCGGTCTGGCGTGTGTTAGGGGAGTGCGCTACTGGGAGCCGGTTTGAGTCCGATGAACTGTTGTAGTGACTTCGGAGGCTGGCCATCTGGCTGCGAAGGTGGCGCTGGCGTTCCCGGGCCATGCGCGAAGACTGGCCACCTAGAGACTCCAGCTTTTCAGCCAGGATTCGCAACTGAAGATCTGGTGTCAGGTTGGATCGATCTTCTGGGGAGAGCTCTTCCAGATCTTCTACAAAATATTTACATGAACACGGTATATAAAAAATAGAATGAGGTAAATTGGTCTAAAACAAAGAAGCTATAGTTAGGTATATGGTAGAATTAAGAACTACAGTCAATCAATTTATAGTTTGTGGCTTCAAAATAAATTTACCAATAGGATATATATTTATTCTTGATTGTTTAGGTACGCCATGAGTGCAGTTTCCAAGTAGATAGTAAATAAGCGTGAGCTTAATCTCCTTGAGGTGCTCCAATTGTTGTGTTTCTGTTCCGGATATGTGACAGTGAGAGTGGTATTATTTACTGATGATATACTGAAAATGATATATCCGGACATCATTGTTAACTAGAACAGTTGGAAGAACTTGGAGAACTTTATGCATACTGATAGTGGTAAAGGTTTTGTTGATGTCAAGTTATGGGATTGTAAGACATCTTACACATTTGAGCTTTAACAGCCAGCCATCAGTGGCACCATACAATATCGGTAGTGTTTCTACTTTGATGTAATTCACTCTGTCGTTGACTAAAGCACATATCTGTCTCACGTCGAATTATGTTGGCTTTAAGTATATTTTGGAAGGTTACTGTAACTATTTTAACTTAATTTATCATCTGTTAATTATTGTATTGCTCTATTCATTAAATGAATAGACTTTGTTTAAATCCATCATTGATATGCAAGTTGAATGTTTGTTGTAACTGAGCTGTAATACAATTTTCATTTAAATAATTTGTTTATAAAATTCGAAAGTATCTGCTTATATAATAGTTTTGGTTTTACATTATATTCAAATAACTTATCAAATTTTATTAGACGCAATGAAAATAGTAGTTTTTCGGAAAGCTAGGAAATTGTTCTTATTTGTTTCTTACCTGCGTCAAGAAAGAGAGCATAGTTTTTTACGTCTATGTTAGTATCACAATCGGTGGTGGTAGTAGTAATGTCCGAGAGATGTAGACCCTTCTGCATGTCAAAACCGATTTCCTTTGCAAGAATCTTAGCTTCAGAGAAGACCATACTCGCCTGAGGATAAAAGATAATTATAAATACTACTATAATATAAATACTGAAACTTACACCATAATAATAACAATGCTTAGTTTTATTTAAAATTAGGAATCTTTTCAGTGTCCATCATACTATGTCACGCAATTGTCACAAAATTAAAAAGGCATAACAATTAAATTATTATTATCATTAAATATTGGAACATTAGGCAAAATTCAATAATTTTTTATATTAAGAAAACCTAACGAAACACCAAATATAGGGTAAATTTTATACATGCGTTTACAGGGATATATATATATGTGTACATACATTCGTCATAGGCTTAAACTAAGCAATCGATAATTAGCTCAACGCTGTTTGTTGAAATCATGAGTATGCACCGGTGTTCGAGCTTGCTACCTCTGGGTTTGAAGGCAGGAGTTAACCTCACTTGGCTACCAGTCTCCTTGACTAATTTTATCGATTGATTAGTTGAAACCTATGTCGACTAATTAATTAAGATTTATAAAATATGTATATACCGGCAAATAGTGTATGCAATTTACTCTGTATTATATTATTACCACCTATATATACACAATGTAGAAAATTGGTAGTTTAAACATGTTTAATTAATCGCGCTTTTTAAATTTACTCTTTTTGGCAAAAATATCATTTGGATATGTAAAACTACCAGAACAATTCGAAAATAATGTTTACCTCCAAAATATGTTTAGCCTTCATTAGGTTTTTATACATAAAAGCTAACAAATTCTGTTCATCTCCCAATAAACAATAATAATGTTCGCATTCTTTTAATCAGTACTATTAAAATATATGACTAAAGCTCACTTGAATTTCCCGATTATGTTTTTTATCGTGCTGGTACATAGTAAAAGTGAAAGGAAAGAATATATTCAAAGAATTTTTTTAACACAGAAAATACAATACCTACTATTGATATCTCCTCCCATAGACAAAGATGTTTTTCTACCTTACATATTATATAATTATTTTAATGTAATAGATCAGACAAACTGAGCTCTGGTGTTATCAGATCAAAGAGGCTTTACATATTATTAAAAAGCACAATCCTTTAATCAATCGTAAATTCCGATAATAAATTATGAATTAATAAAAATTGTATTTCCTAAATACTAATGTACTGTTTTTCTACCGTACTATTGTAATGCATATTAATTACTAAAATTATTGTTAATTAATGATATTATGAAGTTACTGTAGACAGTATTAATGAATTTTAGTGAAACATAAAAAATATGTTTTAATAACAACTCATTATAATATTAATTATAATATATATATAAAAATACGCAAAACTTGTCCCTTCCATTCATAGATTTTCAGTATCATAAATTTATGCTACATTATAAATAAAATTAATTTCTAATAAGATTAGAAATTTACCTACATTTCTAAGTGAAATTTATATCTGAATTACATAATAATATTGAGGAGGATACCATTCCTCAATACTAGAAAGTAAAAGCAAAGATTAGATAACTAAGCAGAATAATAACCTACAATATCTCGCATTCTGACAACAGACGGCTTAGTCTGGTCGGGGCACCTGTCGAGGACCTGGCAGAAGTCGGCTTCCATCTCCTCAATACTCGTGTACTCGTGACTGTGTGCCAGTTTCCTTAGCTTGGACAAATGGAGATGGGGCCCCCTAGCACCACTCCTCGGTCCAGCTCGTTCTTGTTGAAAGTGGGTGATGGGATGTTGATGCTTGGATGAGGCTGAAGAAATGACACCAGCAGCTCCACGAGTGCAGAAGGCTAAGGAACCAGTTGTCGCCACCGAGGCGCGCCGTTTGCCGGACTGGGAGAAGAGATGATCGCGATCGAGTTCCTGCCATGCAGAGCGTAAAATCATGAGAATAAAAGCGAAATAGTACGCCTGATATATCTTCCTAGGCGGAATAAAACTTGCCATCCAGTCACAACCCGATGTAAAATCATGTGACTTTATAAAGAATCTTGCTAATTTACAATAAACACTAGATAATAGTTACGGTCTTTTTCTTTTCATATTTGAAATAACTTCAAACATATATTTAAACTTTATATAACTTTAAACTATAAATAACTTTGAAAGTGTTTAGCTTCAAGCATTATACTTGAAACTATAATCAAAATACTTGTTATTAAAAAATAATAACATTTGAATAGGTAAAAAACATACTGTGTTTTCTATAATATCAGATCTGCTAAACCTGAGATAAAATATCGGGCCAAATTTTGGACCTAAATAATGTTTAGATTAGAAATATGTATACCTACATTTATTTTTATACTACAATCATTTTTAAAATATAACACAATATGTATATGTACACAACACACGAATTATATCTACAAGACCTAGACCTCAACCACCTATAAGATTTTTCGTTTATCTCATCCTTTACGGGGAGCAGAGCCTGGAATGTCCACTCCCTTACAGGGATGCTGCTCTGATTCCACTGAATCAGCACCACTCTCCGCCAGAGGGGGCGGCCTTTCTACAAGACCTCTTCCTGCCCCGGTTTATCTTTGGTACACTGTCGACACCACTCCGGGATTATAACCCCCCACCAGATCATCTCGCGATCTCATTTGATGCGCCAGGCCCACCGCCACCGATTCGAGACATGCGAGACTGGTTGGGCATTAAAATTACGCGCACTTCTTCTGCTCCTGTGGAAGCTCCTTTCGACGCACCAGAGCCTCCTTTCCCTTTCCTGTTCGGGACCCTCCTCTTCTTCGGCAGAACCGAAACCTGTTCCTGAGGAAGAAGACTTCAACGATTGAGCGTCGAACTTCGTTCCCTTTGCTCCCATGCAGCAACTCACTCGGATTCCCAACCTTCACACCTCCAGTCTCTCTCCTGACTTCGAGAAGCTCAACGAATTTCCGGTACGAGTCCAGCAAGTTTTCGAAGGCTAACGTCTCTCATCACCACGATCGACCTACGCCGGCGGGTGGGAACATTATTCGTATGACGCAAGGTCTCCTCGAAGCAGGCATTATCGAACCCGCTTCTCGTAGAGGACCATTCTTGTATTTTCCTTTGTGCGTGCCAAAGGCCTCTGGTAAGCCCCTCTTAGTAGTAAATTATAAACACATGACTCGCTTTCTTCCCAAACTTTCTCTGTCTCTTCCTCCCTTTGCTACTGTACTCCGAAAATAATCTTTCTCACATTCAGATTATGCCATTAGAATTTACTTAAGTAATGCCGTTTATAGTGTGCCTCTGCATCCTAATTGCCGGCATGTTTCTCGTTTTCGTGCCAGTAACTCTTTCTTTCAATTTACTCGCTTACCCATGGGCCTTCGGCCGTCTCCTTGTATTTTACAATCAATCTTTATTCGAGTAATAAACCCTATTCTACCTGATAACATTTTTAAATGAGTTCACATAGATGATACTCTCTTCCTGGGAGATCGCCACAAGTTCTTGCTTTTTGCACCTATTTTTGCACCGACTTTGGGCCAAGCTGGCTTCGATATTAACTTCAGTAAAAGTTGTTTAATCCCCACCCAGCATATTGACTTTTGTGGTCTTCGTATCAATCTCTCACTACATAACATTTGTTCCCGTTGCCCAATTCAACTTGGGATATTTTATCTCATGTTTTTCGTTTCTGGGCCTTAGGGCCTCCTTACATACCTCGCATCTTCTTTTAATCTTGGTTATGGCCTTACGGCCCTAGATTCCATGTCAAAATTTGTATGGTCACTTTTCCAGCCTGGCTCAGACACCATCGTCTTGGACAATATCGAATCGCCTTGGACGAGTGATCGGTCGCCTTCGGCGTATTATTCCCTCTTACAATATCACTGTTCGTCTAATCGGGTCTGTAGCCCGTCTGAAAAACATCTCTCTTTTGTGCCTATACACCTTAATCCAGCGGATTATTTTTCAAGGAACTTACCTTCTCCGCTAACATCCTTTGTACATCCTTATCATTTACCTTACCTTGCCTAAACACACCTACAAACTTAATCAATTGTAATGACTTTCTGTACGGCAATCCCTTGTTTTGTTTTACTAGTTTCATTTCCAATAAATGTAATATATTATGTTCTTTAATCTGTTTGTAATTCATTTTTTAGTCAACCCGAGTGGTAAATTCTGAATAAAGAGTGACATGACAAGTAACATGTCAATTAACATGACAAGTAAACACGCGAAGCGTTAAATTTTTCAAGTTTTAAATTACTTTCTATAGCTATATTCATAAAATGCATTAAATATTTATTTTTTTAATTTAAGGCAAAATATATCGGGACATTTGCAACAGCTTATCGGGACAGGCTAAAACGCACTTGAAATCGGGACAGTTGGCAGATCTGTAATATATATGCCATGTTTTTTATTACTGTTATAAGTTTTACTCAACAACAACAAAAAGGCCTTTAAAGAAAATGTAAATATATCTCCAAATTGTCTTCCTTCTTTAAAATTGAAAATATATATTCCAACAAATAACATTTAATTTTTTTTAAGAAATAGATAATAAAATAAATAGGTATATTATATAATATATAAAATAAAGTGTAATTACTACTAAATTTATGAAGTAGTACACAGTGAATATTTAATATGTTTATCAACAAACCTTTCTATTAGTTATACATATAAGCGCACATATCAATTGAAGTAGAAATAAGTACAAGCTAAATAATGATTTATAACATCACCCAAAAAACTAAAATGAGCAAATGGAAATATAATTAGTCAGTGAGGGTTTCAACAAAATGACCCGATAAAAGTCAGTGTTTTCCTGAGCTCAAATTAATTTGTAATAGAACTGCCACTAAAATATTGAGTACTCAACGTCAATTATACATCCATTCACAAATTCAATATTCTAAATTTGATAAATTTAGCTAAGGCTTAGGAAAGAAAAAAATTAATACAAATTATTAATAAGCCTATTAAAAGAAGCAGACTGGATATTAAAAATTGGAAAAGAAAGATATTGGCAGATCAAATCAGGGCCTCAATCAAAAGAAGTCCTCCATAAAATTTAAATCTCAATATTCATCCAACATGATTTCAAAATTGATTTGTTAAAACAACTTCAGCAAACTGTGTGTGAGCATAGCGATCAAAATAATATTTATAAATCATAAACGTATATAGAACATGCGATATATAGCATTAATTTTGTATTAAAATATAATCACAAATTCCCTGTTTCAATTTGAAATTTTATAGATTCGCCATAATCATAGACAGTTGAAACCTTGGTAAAAATTAACTTAAAGTAGACTAGTGTTACATCTTTAAGTGTTACTATCCATTATATTTAACCTACCTGGAGTTGATCAAGAATCCTTCTGAGAAAACAAACAAAAGGCTGCACCCGCATTTCAGTTGCCATGGCGTAGAGACGAAACATGTCGCGCTTGAGTTTCTCACGTTTTCTAATGAGTTCTGAGAGCAGTCGGGTTTTCTCCAAGTCTTGTCGTAAACGTTGCCAAAATTTGATCTGGTTTCTCAGTTCTTTTGTTTCCTTATCACAGGGCGTCTGAAATTTGAAGACGAACTTTGTTAATACAAGTATTATTATACTATCTGAATGTCTAAGACAAATGCATAATAATTATAATTAACGTTTAGCTTTTAAAAAATCGTAAACAGATGAACGCAGTATTTATTAATCATCGCTTTAAATAAAACTTTTAAAGCATATTAAATAATCATATAATTTGAATTCCTAACAAAATAGGTCAATTCATAGAATACAAGCATAAAAAGAAAACAAAGACAAACTAATTAATAATGAAAAAGACAAAAATCCTTTCATACAAGAAAAAGTTACGAAAACAATAATTAAAAAATAACTACTTTTACTTGCTATATCTTTATTATGAAAACAATAGCAGAAAGTTACTTACACAGACTTGCCCACCTCTAGGGCCACTAACTTGAAGCCGCTTCAACAAAGGAACTCCCCGACGCAGTTCTCGCTTTAGCTTCCAAAAGGCATGAAGACGAACTACAAATTCCTTTTTGTCCACGAAGGTTAGTCGATCAATAATTGACTGTTTGTACCAATAGAAGAAATATTCCGTTTTAAAATAAGTAGTAACACAACATTTTAAAATTCAAATAAGCGTTTAAAATCAATTTATCATTAAGAAAATCAAAAATAAATAAAGAAGTATTTTCAACTGAGCTGAGGACATTTTCTATCTTCTGATATAATAAATATTAAATTAATGAGTTATATTACAGAATAGTTTGACACCATATAATATGACACATATTAGATGATATATTAAAAACATTCGGAGAGTGGCAAAGAAAGAGAGAAATTTTGTAAGCTAAAACACGTTAAAAAAGGAGGCACCATTATTATTATGACTTTTATAATATTTAAAATTAAAATTGTGCGTTTTAATTAAAATGGCTTCCTTGATGATAATATCGAAATTCGATGAGCCTACGCTAATTATTTTAAAAGAAACTTTAGAGAAAATCCTATTACAAGTAGACAAATGTAGAAAAACTTAGACTTCATTTCGGTTGGAGTTTTCGATTTTAATGAAAAATAGCTATTGAGTCAATACCTTTTATTGCTTTGTATGTATTACTACAAATTTGGATTTTCTTGTTCTATTTATTAATCTAGAGTATTACGTAATATTACTCACCAATTATATATTTATTGTACCTAGATAGAGAACATTGTAGTCTCCAAATACATTCTGTATAAAAAAAGTATTTAAATTTAGTGTTGCTTGTTTTTACTTTTTTTATTTAAGACGATACCTACTCTCTACTGAACTTTTGTTAAATATTTAAATCATGGCAAATAATAAAATTTAAAACGTATAAAAACAATTTACTAAGGTTAAATGTAGAACGAATCTATAATATCTCGGATTAAATGACTCCCGGGTTATTATAATTACTATATAATATTACAATATTCTAGTGTCCGTGTAATGAAAAGTATAATAAATGTGTTAGCCTGAGCAAAACAGAATTTCGGCATTTAGGAATTATACGTTATTCCTAGAATGTATTTTTAACCTAAATAGCTTATATAAATTGGTCAACATGCAAAATTAAATATATGTGTACCTAATTGCTTTGAATGATTACATGGTATCTTACAAGTTGAAAACGGAATAATTAAAAACAAATTGATGACGTTAAAATGATCAAACCAAATTATCAATCTTTATAAAAAACGTAGGGCACTCTCTTTAAAATATATTTAGCCTAATGTTAACTAAAATTTAAGCTTAATAGTGTAATAATTAGTATCTTCTAAATATCTTCAGAGGATACTCCATGTCATTTAATTCACACCATAACACCACAGAATTTTACCATTTAGTAATAATTTAATAAATACATTTAGAAGTATTAATACTACTTTTTAGAAGTTTAATGAAATATTATATTACACAATACTATAGTTATATCTGAATTAAAATAATATCATAAAAACGTAGTATAAGATCAAAAGCATCTCATGGTATAAAATTATATTTCCAAATATAACATATACATTATTTATTATACTACTTTAGAAAAGTGCAGTAATATATCATAGTATATAAAATATATGCAATACATTACGTATATAGTATTAGGGTATTATTCTAAATAATTAAAATTCGAAACTTTCAAATAGTATACTTATCTTTAAAACTCACAAAGAAAGGAAATGAGTATTTATGTTTGTTATTATAATGCATATCTACCTTCAAAAACGTATAGTAATACTATAAAATCATAATCAATAACAGATTATTAAAAGCAAAAGCAGCACAATGTATAATTATGCGTACATTGTAATAATTATTGTAATATGACCCAACGTCCATGAACGTCTATGAGTCCATAACACATTATTTTAAAAGTACGGTCGACTAGCACTTTACGCTTAAACTTTGTAATGACGAAAATCTATATTATACATAATAAGTATTTACTGTTTGTGACAAAATTCAAAATTTTAATATCGAAAACAAATGATGTATTTGTTGACCTACAGATTTCTATAACGTGTATTAAGAGTTAAAATAATTTTTTGAAATTGTACATTAAAAATGTATTGACTTCTATTTTTGTATTAACCAAATAATTAATGGAACAAAAATGTTGTCCATTATAATGATTTTATATCAATTATTTTACTTTATAGTAATTAAACAAAAACACTAAAAGCTTAACGGTAAAGAACATGATACTCAGAACTAAATTTAAAAATATAATAATAACTCTTAATTACCTTTGCATCTGCGTAACTTATATCCTAATAATAAATAAAAATAAATCTGCTTACAAAAAACAAATGTGAAAATATGCAAACCATGTTAACATAATAAAAAACCAGAAACAGGCGCATAAATTTGCAAGTGTTAATTATCGCGACAGTTGGATTACCATTAATATGGTCATTTTTAGTTGTTATGATCAGACATGTACAAATTATTGACATTACAAATAAATATTCTTTAATTCTTAAAATATGAAAGGAAATTTAATAGAAAATGGTTAAAATAATGAGTAGAACGTGTTATGTATCAAATTACCACAAATAAACACAAATATAAGTTATCAATTAACCAGTCATGAAGAACAAAATACGAATAGTTAAATTAGAACAAACAAGATTGAAGCAAAATAAAAACACAAAGAAGGTTTAACATATTTTCGTTAAACTTTTATAAAAAATACAAGCAGAAACAGTAAAAAAAGCATGCTCAAATGATGAGGACAGAAAAATTAAAACGAAGAAAATTGTTAAGGTTACAATAGTGAGAAAGGAGAAATCAAAATTGGTTAAGGACTACTTAAGGGAGGCAACGACAGATTTTACACCTAACAAGAAATTCACATTAGAAAAAAAGTAATAGATTACATTTCTTGAAATTAAATCAGTCAAATTTAAAACAAATTTCTATTTTTGTTTTGAGAAAAGAAATGTCACATACGAAAGATTTTATCTACCTTTTTATCGCGCGCGAATAAATAATCATCATCAGACAGAAAGGATCATAACATAATCATCAGCAAAAAGATAAGCGTTAGCCCCTTTAAAAATTTCCTACTAAAGATGGCCCCATATCAAGCCAGGATACTTTTTCCGTCTAACCTGGGCTCCTATAATCCAAGCAGAACTTTTTCCACTAGGAGACATAAAGAACTAATTTTCTTATAGATAATTAATAGGCCCCTACCTACGCAGATCTGGGGTCCCTACATATAAATATGGGGTTCCTAACTACATAGATGTGGGGCTCCCAACCTATGTAGATAAATAGTGGCATTCTGGCATTCATAACAGTCTTAATTTCAGATAAATCGGCACACTTAATATGCTTCGTACCTAACAATTTATTGCATGCTCGTATTAAACAAAGGAAATAATGCGTTTGGCATACCTTTAACATTACTCGTATTAACCAGATTACTCGTCTTATCCGAGGTTGATAAAATATAATTTGATTGACAATTTGTCGGACCGCTCGTCTTAATATGATGTATACGTAATGTTGACATAAAAAAGTATGAACATTTTTATACTTGGTGTGTTTTTATAGAATCCAGAAGTTAAGATTATGTAAAATAATGTTTTTTATTATAATGTTACATTAAATAGGTATCATACTTTTTAATTTATGTACTTTTATTTTAGAAATTGATATAATATATTATTTATATTATATTTATTTACTCGATTATATTTACATAATATATGTATATTAAAATATGTAATTTCGGATAAGACAAGCAAATTTCTTAGGTCCCATTAATCTAGTACTAACTGGATTATATTGTAGTGCCAACAAAGCGGGAAATGTTTTGGTGTAAAATATAGATAGTATAGTATAGTGTAATGGAATAACTGTATAACTGAATAGTCCTGCAGCAGTCATTTTGTACCTGGTGCTTGTCACTTGTATAATAATAAATATACATAATGTATACGTAGATTCCGTGAGTAGGTATAAGTTCTATGAATGATATTTCAACTCTCTTTGATATGAGGTACCTATTTTAACCCCTTTGGTGCATTTATGCACACATTTAGACCCCATCATGGTACAGCCCCTCTAGAAATAAAACGCTACGCGTCCGTACTTGAATAGTTTTCCTATTAATTTCTCAATTACTTGATCCTGAAGATAATAATTGCAATTTAGCCATTTAAGAAGCTCTCAGTAGAAAATATGACATTCCTTCTCTTAATCAGTCATTGACCAATTTTGGTTCTTCTTTTTTTAAAGCAAATTAATTTTACTTAATCGCTAATTAATTTACTGTTTTCTTCATTGCAACCTGGTCATTTTTTTAGTTTTAATTATTTCAGGATTTTCTTTGTCTTAATTATATATATAATGCGTTGTTTGCTGTTTTTAACAATAGTTAAGCTAACTAAAATGTATTAAACATAATTGGATTGTACAAAACTTTATATGTGTTCTTATTTTTTCTCAGTCTTGTTTGTTCAAAATACTAAGCTCTACTCTTTTGTTTTCTATAATATAAAATTAGAAATACACATAATCGATAACACTGAACAGCATGCGAAGGATCTTCTGTTGTAAGTATATTCTTTTCATATTTATGTAAGCACTTACCTGAAAATTGTTATTGGCGATAACAGGCAAAGAAACAGAGGGTTGTGAATTGCGACGTTTGAGGAGAATTTTTCGCGTCTTGCGCATGTGCTTCTTATGCATCTCTGCAATCTGCTCCGGGCTGGTCGTTTCTTCCTGGTCCGAGTGAGCGTACATTCCAGGATTAGAATTCTAATGGAAAATATGATAAACATTGTCCAAATACAAGGTTATCTATAATTAAATGTCAGGTGTATTAAAATACTTTTTATTGGGATAAAGTTAGTGGGCTGACACGACGTTTCGAAAATCTTTAACGAGTGTAGTGGACATTAAAATGTAGTAGGTATTTATACAAGAACGCAAGCCAACATTGCAATACATAGTACTGCATAGTCCACAAACTCTCACACGGGGTTCTTCAGGGCAGTGTTCTTGGCCCACTGCTGTTCACTGCTTATACTACACCTATATCAAAGCTTATTCAGTCATACGGACTATCTTATCATATGTATGCTGATGACACTCAACTTTGGATTGGCCTTGAAGATGTCAAAACTTCTATCGTAAATATTGAACTCTGCCTTGAAGACATCTATTGCTGGATGTCTTCCAATAAACTAAAAATCAACGCATCGAAGACAAACCTCATTGTCCATTCGCGAAGTGCTCTTTCATGTTCCTCCATAGTCATGCGCTTCAATGGTGTTGACATTATTCCTACTGCAACAGCCCGTAATCTTGGTGTACTTTTTGATCCACAACTGACCTTCTCCTCACATGTCTCGTATACATGCAAAATGTGTTATTTTTGGCTTAAGCAAATTAGAAGTACTAGAAGATATCTTACACCAGAATGTATCAAGTTCTTAGTGGTTGGTCTCGTTCTCTCTCGCCTAGACTTTTGTAACTCTCTATTGCTGAATGCACCACAAACTCTTATCATGAAACTACAACGCGTTCAAAATGCTGCTGCTCGTTTAGCAACAAATTCACCGTGGCTTACTCCCTCTCAACCACTACTCAACCAACTTCATTGGTTACCCATAATTAAACGCATCCAGTACAAGTTATTGATTTATCTTCACGGCTGTATATATTCTATCAGAACTCCAATCTACTTAAAAAACTTAAT
>JAYRBW010065374.1:0-28869 GCA_036023295.1 Invenusta paracnida | reverse complement strand
AACTTTAAGATTTTTAGTGATTACTACAGCCATAAACGGAAAAAATCTATCACTTCCTGGCATTTTCAATGCTAAAATATTTGCCAGGGTAGACATGAATGGCAGCCGTCAATGTAAACAAAATCACAATAATATATAGTAATTTATTTCTTAATTATTGTGTAATATATTCATTATTTTATTATGAATTAATTATAAAATGATACTTGTTATATATAAATACTTATCGTAGTTGTAATTAACTAATAACTATCAAAAAATAGATTTTATTTATTGTGGTGTCAAAATCCATAGCAACACCCTTAGAGTTGTTTCTCTATGTGTACTCTATGATTGTTCCTTTCTAGTCTAATAGCTATTATAAAGTGACCTAGTGATTATACAGCACATTCTTGTATTATGATATTTATTGAACAATCTTAAAATTGTGCAGCTCTATCTTAGAATCTTATGACTTATATTTGCAAATGAAAAAATAAAATATTGAAACAAATTTCAAATATATTACAAACATTTTATTTTAAAGAAAATATTCATAACATTTCATTTAAAATCTTTTAAAGAAAAAGTTGTATACTTAGAATATAAATATTTATAAGCAGAAAAAGATGTAGTACTCAAGTTTTCTTCTAAATAAAATGGACATTTCTATATTTCAGGAAGGCCATGTATACAGAAAATTCCCATATATATCAGAATATACAGTAATTTTGTGGTATTTTGGAAATATACAAGAATTCATGGTTAAATATGGGATTTTTTAAACATTTTTGATGTTGCTTTTAATTATGCTTCTTTTTCAGCATCCTCATAGAATTTTGGTTATTATCATTTGATTATTCATTTGATTAACATTTGATTGTTTGATTATTCAAACAACTGAAAAGAACCCCTGAATATATAGTAGTTTTATTAGTTGCTAAATAAAGTGAGTCAACATAACCAGAATGGTATATTTGTCAGATTTTGGGATGAAAATAAATGATCTGTCATGACTAAGTTTTAACCTCAGTATAAAAGCTTCTTGCTCAATGCATTTTGTGAAGAACTTGACAAGGTAGGCATAAGAAAACTGAAAGTGATATCAATAGATGGGCTTAACATTAATTGGTCAGTTTTTTGGTTAACCAAAAAAAGCTAAAGGAGTATCTTGAATTGTTGTATTTAGGATTTTTTGGACTTCATGTTGTGCATGGAGCATGTTCATCAGACACAAATGCAGTGGTTAGAACAATTACATATTTTACAAAATACCTAAGATAGAAAGCATTATTTAATCATTAGATAATTTTTTTAGTTAGGCTGACATTTTTATATTTTTAGTTAGGAAGTATAAATAAAAGTACATTTAAAGTTAAATATAAGTAATATAATTAATTTTTGCATCATTTGATTTTTTGTATTATTTTGACTTTCGACCACATTTTGACCTCAACAGTTTTCACTCTGATAAAGGACACATTTTGTTACAATCTTTAAACTTTTGTGCCATATATAGTAACAAAATTATGTACAATTTTTCAATAGTTTAAAGAATCATTTTTATTTGTTATTTTTCCATTCAGATTTTAGATTATATATTTATATTTTTCTAATATACATACATATCTTCAATATATTAAAAAAATCCCCAAATAAAAAGTATATATACCTAAACTACATACAATATGTTATAATATAATGTTTAAGTAGTATCATATGACATATTTACACTCAATTGATTTTATGACCTAAATTCAGATATACAAATTATAATTTATCACTGATTTATAAGTGCTTTAATTTACTGATTATATACTGAGTATAAATGTTGCATATTAATAAGCAATTTATGCAATTTGCAAACCACATGGTCCATTTGTTAATGAAAAGAATTCTTTACATATTTATATGTATGTATATTTCTTCTTCGTGGTGAATTGTTTATTTGTATTAAATGGTATCTATCATTCAAGAACCACACATACCATTTATAATAAAGTGAATTAGGCCATTTGCCCATTTACTAACATTAAACAACTAATTTATAAAGACATTTAATAAATTAACCAAAAGTACTGTTTGTAATTGTAAAGTTTATGACTTAATCCTTCTCATATATTATTATTAAGTCTATAATTGCTCAATATTTTCATTATTTATCAAGATAATGACTAGGTACAGTTACTTTAGTATTTATTAAAAATATTAGCCAGAAAACTTTTATTTGTCAGCTGCACATGCATATTATTTTTTATTATGTATACCTATCAAATATAATTGACCATGCACACTGCTGAAGCAATTTACTAGTATTGGAAATGTGATAGAATAAATAATAGTTGACCTCAATTGTAAGTAAAAAAAAACTCAAAGCTTTTTGTTACTGAAATTTATTAATCTAATATTTTGCCATTGTTTACACGACTTCATCAGAAAATCTCGATATATCTAACTGAATATTTAATCTAATAATTTAACAGAATATATAACTGATTAGAGTTAATGTGAACTAGAAATTATACTGCATATTCAGCTAGTTATATCTTAGTATTCGGATTGGCACAGTAAATATGTATGATAATTACCACCTGATTGTACCCTGTTAAACACTGTTTTCAAGAGAGGTATTTTTTTCAATTATGTTTTCATATGCTTGTGAAAACTTTATTTAGAGTAATATAACTGAAAACAAATACTATGACGGATTAAAATGTAATTTTTGACTTCATGTAACAGTTATGTGGAGATTTCCACCTCTTTCCTTTTTGGCATAATTTTAATAATCATCCACCTATAAACTTCTCACCAATTACCTCTAGTTTAAACTAGATACAGTTTGTTATTGTCATATAATTCGTAGCTTTGGTGGTTGAATTAATTCCAAAAATGCTGATTTATGGATCTGCTAATTTGATGAGTGCAGGTTGAACAACACTGGAAGACTCTTTTACTTTTATAATAGCCTTTCAACTTTGCCAAAATAATTGATATTTACTTATCTAATTGATAGGTTTATTTTTAAATTAAAATTTAGACTTCATTTTTACTTTTACACCAGCAACATAAATAGAAAGAATCATGAGCTATAAGCCCTATTGTAATATTATAAAATCGTTTGAAACTTAGAACTTGGAGGATATAAATTGGTAGGTGAATCACAACTTTTTGGTATTGCAGTATGTAATAAGTTTTCCTGAATATTTGGAGCATAGACACAATATTATATTATATATCTAGATCAGCAGTCTAGTAAATCACATATATCTAATGTCAGTCCCAGTAACATAAGACAAATATCTATTTTGTTTACATTATATAGATTGAAAAAATTCACTTCTACTCCTCAAATATTACCATGTGATATTTTGTATAATGTCTGGTAGTAAATATAATTTTTTCTATATTTTTTCAAGATATGACAAGTATTGCTATCGATTAATATATTATTGATTAGTCAAAAATTTTACATTGTGAAAGAAAGGCAGTTTTCATATTAATAATTTTATTAAAACAGCACATTCTTTCAATAAATGAGCCCACTATCTATTGAAATTTACTAAAGTTGTTGATCTTACTCTTGCTTAGACATTTAAAAATAATGTGAGGGTAATTTTCATTTAAGTGCCTCTGAATGTATGTTCTCTCACCAAAATCACTCACATTATTGCAACTATATGGTTTACCTATGTATGTGCAATATTATGAATATCTACCTATATTATCATATTAGATATGTATAATATAATATTATTTTAATTTCAGTTTGTATGTTTTATACGGTCTACATTATTTACTAATAGATGTAATGTCAATATATTACTTTAAAACAAATTTTGTTTTGTATTTAGCTACAAACATATAATGAGTTTTACATAGTTTGATATAATTCTATTAATATAATTTACATAATTTAATTTTTTAATGTTTTAATCCAACTTTATATTTCATTCTATAAATTTAGAGTTATAACTTATTAAATGTACCAAATATATATATTTATTGTTTTCAGGGCAGCTCCACCTCAAGCAGGACCTGGTGGACCTCAGTAAGTTTGAATAAAATGTATAAATGTATAAATGAATATTATTTTGTTTATAGTTTAAACTATTTACTATTTTAGAGATACTGCATCTGGATATGGTGGCAACAAGCGTATGCAACAAACACAAGCACAAGTTGATGAGGTGACTAATAGTTTTGTTTTTTCTTTAAATAAATTTACTATTTGTATTATTAAGGGCTACATTCAAGATATTTTATATTAACTAATGACAATTAATTATCAATCTATCAAACAAATATATGTATATCATACAATAATTATGGAATTAGTTTTGTACAAAATAATATATATATGTAATACTATTCCTTATATTAAAAATTTACATATTTCCGAATGACATTTAAATTTGTTGCTATATTATAGTAGTATTTTACTATTATAGTAAAAAGTATATGCATGTATTATTATGGTTATGCGTCATTTGTGTAGATTTTAAGCTCCTTTAACCCTATCCATACCAGGCTATTTTATGCATCTAAATCCAGAGGTGGGCACATTAGGCTCCCCCCTCCCTTCCCTATAATTTTTAAACTTCCTGGTGGAGTAGAGCTTTGAAACTTGGCATATACATTAACAAGGATGTTTTGTAACACATTCCATAAAAAAATGAAAAAATGAAATTCTTTAGATCCATTTTTTTAAATATATCAAAATATCACAAATGTTACCATATATTATTAAAACAATAATTTACTTTTATTAAGTATCCAAAAAAGAAAACAATTTCATTGATATCATATCATTCATCATATTATTTTACCAATATCATGTGCCCATCCTATAAGGTCACCTCCAAGGTCATGTGACCACCCTATAGGGTGTCCAGTAGTGAATATAGTCATGTGGCCATCATATAGGGTGTCCAGTAGTGAATATTGTCATGTGACCATCCTATAGGGTGTCCAGTAGTGAATATAGTCATGTGACCACCCTATAGGGTGTCCAGTAGTGAATATAGTCACATGACCATCATATATGGTGTCCAGTAATGAATATAGTCATGTGACCATCCTATAGGGTGTCCAGTAATGAATATAGTCATGTGACCACCCTATAGGGTGTCCAGTAATGAATATAGTCACGTGACCATCCTATAAGGTCACCTCCAAGGTCACATACCCTATAGGGTGTCCAGTAGTGAATATAGTCACGTGACCATCCTATAGTGTGTCCAGTAGTGAATATAGTCACGTGACCATCCTATAGTGTGTCCAGTAATGAATATAGTCATGTGACCATCCTATAGTGTGTCCAGTAATGAATATAGCAGTCAAAGTAGTAAAGCTTCATTTTAAGAAAAGTCACAAAAGCTTACTATGTATACTCACCTTTTTTAATAAAAATTGCCAGGGAAAATAGGAGATAACGAATCGCCCCCCCCCCTCCCCCCACTGGTATGGATGGGTTTAAACAGAATAATATAAATTTTGTTTATGAATATAAATTTTGATAATTGTTTTTTATTAATGAACCCGATTTAGTCATAAACTCTATTTGGATGTATGAAAAATTACTGTTTCGATAAGATGGTCATACATAGGACGAAATTTATTTTCAAAATTTCTTCAGCATTATTCCATTTTAATTAGATATCTATGAACAATTTTTGTAGCATTTCATACATTTTTAAAAAGACACTGATTGTCTTTATTTGTTAGACAATAATCTACAGAAACAGTGCTCCCTAGACGCACATTATGTTACTTGTTCTTATTCCACTCTACAGAATGGAAAAAGTATTTTAAAACAATTTTGTCAAAATATCAAAAACAATCTCGTTTTGGAGATTTTCAGCTTTTTTATTCGTTTTTTAACATTAGTATGGACATATTGTTTTAATCTGTTTCTTAATTTATCCTTAATAAAATGACACATTTTTTCTTAAATGATTATGGTAATAGTATTATTTTTTTAGTAATAAATGAATAAATAGATATTTTGAAGTTTTGTCAGCATACCAAATACTTTTCAAATTTAAAGCGATTAAGTTTTGAATAACATTTAGTAGAATCATAAAATTTTATTAAGGATATTTAATTATTATTGTTAACATTTTCTTGAATTTTTTATTTTGTAAATCGCACAATTTTCTTATTAAATATAGTATTATTGATTTTAATAATCTTATTTTCATTAAAGATAATTAAATATTTTTAAAAGGCTATTTACATCTGATAAAGAATATACCTATATAAAATGCTGAAAAATCTATTTCTTGTTTCGTTTTGTCTTTTAGGTTGTGGATATTATGAGAGTAAATGTGGATAAAGTCTTGGAAAGAGATCAGAAATTATCAGAACTTGACGATCGAGCAGGTAAAACTCATTTTTGGCCATACTAAAATATTTCCACATTTTCAATGATTTATTACTTAACATTTTAAATGCTTGCTATATTTTTATAATAAAGTAAAGTAAACCTTTATAGACCTTAATTTTCGAAGTCCTGTGTTTGAGATTGTAAGATTTATTGTAATAAGTATCTTATATCTGTATTACGACGTGTTATGCTTCTTATTATGAAAAATAAATCAAAATGAAAATTAACTGTATAGTTACTATCAAGTCCCTAGTATTTTAATGGCAAACAATAATTATATTCTCGTATTGATATATACAAATATTTATATTAAAATAGACACATATGTAAGCCAGCTAATGTATCATGCGTTATGTTTGCATTATAATAATATTTTAAAGCTAGTGTTAAACTCAGTCACTTCGTTGAAATTATCTGCTTATTAGCCGTGAATTATGCTCTTATAAGCTATATAGGTATATTTTGGTTTTTGTTAATTCATTGTAACATAATATACTCTTCCAAAGTCCATCTCTAATAATTATTAATTCCGAAAGTTGTCAAACAAGTATTCACGTATGAATTAATCGATTTTTATACTTTTAATATACTTTAGGTTTTATTCTTAAAGCTTTAATTTTATTTATGAATTGTACACAGGAACTGCATAAATACAGAAGCTATTAATGTAAATTATGATTTAAAATTTCTAAAGTTTTAAATTAAAAGTGCTTTATCAAAAAATCGCAGTATTAGTTGAGTAATAATAAAATTGGATATTATATCGGAGTCAATAGTTTATATACCTACCTAAGTACACGTGTTTAACGCAAATGCACATGTTTTCGAGCTTTAACTATTTTTATAAGAAATATTATAATTGGTTTATTATTCACTTTATGTAATTTTATATACCTATATATACATAATCCAATGTTTCTCCTTTAAATAATTAAACATTTTGTTTCGTCAAAAACAACTATTGCGTTGGTTAAAGATTTTGAACTTCACCATTTTATTGAACTGCAAAAGTAACTATTATATATGTATATTGTGAAATAAAAGAAGAACAACTCTTATCTATAGTCCTTATTTCATGCTCATTTATCCATGCATAAACGCAACAAGGTACCTCCTCCGTAGTTAATAGCTACTTGAGACTAGCTGCTACTGTATGTCGACTTATACAAACAGACTTCCACTGAAAGTGTTGAAGACTGTTCTTATTAAATATTTCCTCTGTGTTCCTTTTTGGATTCTGTATGCCTCTGCACTCTTCTGTCTCAGACGCTTTGCAGGCTGGAGCCTCTCAGTTTGAGGCTAGTGCGGGGAAACTTAAAAACAAATACTGGTGGAAAAATCTTAAGGTCTGCTTCCTCTGATTGATGTGTCCCTGTGTGTATACTGTAATAATACATGCATTCTCTGTATGTGTGTCTATGCGCGTTCGTGTTCTTTTTTTTAATGTCGTTCCTTCTCGTCATCTTTCTACGTTGTATTTTCGTCTTATTTGTCTATCTCACAAATACATGTATCTTGAAGTTTATAGTTGTTGTTTTCATCCTACTTCATTTTAATATTTAACACGTACATGTAGATGTTATAGCTTCTCCGTTTTTGTATTACATGTTACCTATATTTTAATTTATCAAACAGATGTTCAATTGTAATAGATAATTGCAATGTATGTATGTATATAGTTAATTGATGACACATTTAATCCAGATATGAATACGTTAAAACCGTTATTTTAAAGACTAAAAGGCTATTCTAATAATGTTATATAATTTATGTTAGTTTAGTTTTACTGAACATACTACATAAATCCTATTGACAAACATGTCGTGACACACTGAAAACATGGTATATTCGTAAAAGAATGTATATATAAAGTATTTTTAAATTGAATTAATGAGATCGAATTTTTATAAAATAAGACTACTCCATCGACTATGAAGTTGAAATTTATATAATATTTAAATTATTTTACCTTATTTACAACGTTTTTCTCTTTAAAAATGTGTATACATTTAAAAAGGGAAAATGACATTAAAATTTAATACATTATACGTAATCTAATATATATGTATATATCAACAAATTTTTATTTTAAATTTCTACCTAAATTATTAATAAAGTTTTACTCACCATGTTTGTTTTCAAATTATGGGGATTATTTTATTCTGGTTATATTTTTATAAATAGCACTTAGATAAATAAATTTAGTCTTCGTTTTAAAATGGCACATTATATAAAAGACACAGATTAATACTTGCGCATAAATGAATTATTATTGTTCCAAAAATAGTATATCATTCAAGCGTATTTTCAAGTATCACTTCTAATGTTTTATTTATATTAGAAAATATTGTATTGTATCTATAGCAAGTTTTATTTTCTTGTTTTCAAGCGAAGTCATATGTGACACTTTAAATAAATCTGTATCAATTTTAAAATATTCTCGATTCCACTTATAAAAGCTATTTCTGTACATTTGCTACTTTTAAAATACTATTCTATATTGTTAGTATGTTACTTCATTGTTTTCTGTCATATATCAATATGTATACACCTAAACTCTTTACTTTTTTCTTCTTCATATTCTTGATTATTTTTAATGTTCTATAATTGTTCACGCTTACGGTATATTTCGTGGGCTTATGTGGTGTGTCTGTATCGCTATTAATAGTTTGTTTGTCGACACTGTATCTTCGTTTTGTATTGTGAACGTTTCTGGTCATCTTGTCCTGTTTTGTCTCTCGTGTTATTTAGACCAATTGCAAGTGCAGTCGCGTCAGTTTCAAGCGACAACGACAAAAGTCCGACGCAAGTATTTTTGGAAAAACGTTAAGGTGCCTTTTATATTTTAATATATTTATATATTCCTCGAATTTCCTTACCTTATTATTTAGATGCCATATATTCATAGTATGCGTTTAACTATCAAAGTTTTACGTCATTTTTCCATTATATCCCAGTTATTTTATTTTAATTTCTTGTTTGACATTGTAAAACGGGTAGATTTTAGAAACAATTCATTTGGCATGTTTTCTATATACAGTATATGTATATGTAATAGAAGTTGTTGTATATATAAATTTCTTTATAAAATGATACTCTTAAAATTTGTATTCGTAAAATTCGTTTTTTTCAATATTTGTTACCTAAATACATCCATATGTATATTTGTTAATATATAAACTACAGATTCAGTCCTTTGTCTATTTATTATTTCAAAATGTTTCTAGTATTTTTATAACAAATATCTTTGTTCATAGGTCTACTGAATATAGTATTTTTATATTTGTCGACGTAACACTAAATGGGCTTTTTAGTGCACTATTTGTCATTGATATCTTATCGTAAGTTTAAATGATTGACTCATCGCAAAATTGGTTGTTTGTATTTATTTAAACTTTATATAGTAGCATGTATTTCCTATCAGTTTATTCATAATATGTATTGATTTAACTAGAATTCTGTGTTATATTTTAAGTTGCATCATACATATACTTGTATAATATTATTTTATCATGTTTCTGCTTTCAACAGAAACTAAAAATAATTAGAATATATTCATAATTTGATTTAATTTTGTTTCATTAAATATTTTTGGTTTTTTAAAACTTTTATTATTATTCTTTGGCAAAATATATATTACTAATAATATATTTAGAAATTTAGTATTATTTTATAAATGTTCTTATTAAAGTAAGATAAATATCAATTTTACTACCACGTAAATTGTATCTGCAATATATTTTATAATTTATAGACCAATATGTTTCATTTTTATCGGTACATCATAGGTTACATATTTTCTTAGCGATTTTTTTTTATTAAAACAAAATTAATTATATACTAATTCATCATCTTATTTTCAAATTGTAAGTTGTTAATTATAATTTCCCTTTTCTTCAATTACTCCTAAACTTTTGTCTATTGCACATATATTCAGATGATGATAATATTGGGTGTTGTTGGAGTTGTACTCCTCATAATAATCCTGGGTAAGCAGGCGTCTGTATTTATCGTTCATCGGGATGTTTGGATGTGTTATAATAGATGTTGTCTTTTGATGCTATAAATTAATTATTAGTATACCAATTGGATATGGTGGCATATATATACATATATTCACGCACAAATATTTATTATCCAAAAATTGAAATTTCTTTAATAAGACTGAAATAGGCAGTTTTTAAATTAGAATATAGTTAAGTCTATTATGCCCTTAAAATCCAATATTTTTTAACACTATTATAAAACACATACGTTTTTTTATATTTTTAAATCATAAGTCCATAAATTTTAAAATGAAGTGATAAAATTGCGTACCATTTTTAGTATCATAGTAATACACACTAATAGAATTACTATTAGGAAATTTAGCCGCTATATTTCTGTAATTTGTCTAGATAATCTATTTTTACTGTCATAATAAAATATATCATATTAGTGTGTATTACTGTGATTTTAAAAATATACTTAAGATCGACAATCTATTATTTTGACTATTACTTTGTGTTTTCAATATCTCATCATGGTAGTATTAATTATTATATATCTAATTTTTATTTAAATGTTAACACTATACCCGTTCTTTGCAATATTCTTCCATCGCGCATCGTTGTTTTAAGAAATTAATTATCTTATTACTTTATTATTGTATCGCATGTAAATGTTGGCACACGAATAAGTAGAGTTATATATAGCCTTGCATAATTAGTTATATACCTCTTTGTTTCTAGTATCGTGTTGTGATGTTTGTTATTAATGTCGTCTTGTTACCCCCCCCCCCCGCCCCCTTCTTCCGTTCCACTGCATTCAACCTCCCTGCATCGTCGTCGGCTCTAGATGTGGTTCATTCTGATTGGCGTTGTGGTTGTTATCCTTGTTATTATTATCGGTATGTGGCTACCTTCTTTTATCCCTTTAGGTATACAATATACGTATGTTCTGCTCCCTTTCTTCTCCCAGCATCAGTCTTTTTTTCTTCCATTTTCTTAATTACTTTTATATTAACTCTGTATTTCCATGCTTGCAGGTCATACTTGTGTTCTTATTATTGTAATAGACTGACTTGCTTGCAATATCTCTTTTTTATTCGAATTCTGCGGAGTATTGCAGTAGTTCAGAGTTTTATATAAATATTACTATTTTATGTATAGGATTTAAAAATCAACTAGTTGTATTACTTTTTTAGTATGCTTTATACTTTTTGATGCGAAATCATGGTTAACATTTGTATGACGAGTTTTAACTAAAATGATATAGTTTATATCATGTTTAATAAATGAAGTAACATTAATAATAACTATAGAAAAAATCCTAAACCGTTATGGTTTTGCACTTTTATTAACGCACATAATATATTTTACTAATTTACACCTAGTGTGGTCAACATTATTTTTTACTTTATAGGTTATACATAATATTTGCAACCCATGTCACTTTTGATTGAGACTTGTATTATAGTTGTACTTAAGTATGTTTCGATTACGCCAAATTATTTTATTATCAAAACTACTTTTTGTTCGTAAGTAAAACATGTCCCCTTTCATTTAAGAATCTATTGAGGTTTAGCAAATTTTACAGAAAATCGATAGGTATCTAATTTAATCGATATTTGTTTTTTTATCGATCATTTTATGAAACCAAAAAATGAAATTACTACTGTCCATTTTAATTTTTTGTTAGAATAATGGAAACATTTATTATATTTATTTATATATATATACAATTAATATTTAATTTTCAATAGTTTATGAGATTATGTTAAACAATTAGTTGATTATTCTTTATTACATTTTTCGATAAAATAAGTATTCACATTTTGTACACACTGCAAAGAATAGTCTACCATTAAGTATATTTAACATTATTTAATATTGTGAATGGGTATTAAAATCATCACAGTTAAACATTAAAATATGGACACAATTAATATTTAAGAGAATAGAAGTACGCAGTTATGTCAGAATTAAACAAATAATATGTAACCCCGCCCAACAATAAGTATACACTCTTTCTTCAAACTATTTCAGCTAAACAATGCTTAAACTTATCCGTAAATCAGAACAATTATTATGAATGCAAAAATATTATCGATTTCGTTAATCATCATATTATTGTGTTTAGTAATCAATAAATATTGTTTTTGCATTTTAATATTTGTTCTGATTTATAGATAATTTTAAGCATTGTTTAGTAAAAATAGTTCGAAGAAAGGCAGTATACTTATTTTTGAACTGGATTGTATATATATATATAATATATACGAATTATGTTTGCAATATGTGCGCTATTAATTTATATTGATAAATGAAATATTCTATTTTTGTCGTAATATATAAGTTTCATTTCTTAGTCAAGTGGTGGTTTAATTTATACTACTATTGTAAATTACTAGCAGCACAGGGAAAGGTGGACAGGACACTGTTTCGACCTTTAGCAGTCCATTTCTTAGTAATAATTTTATTTATTTTTAGTAATGTTGCCATTTTTTTATAGAATATCTTATGTTTTGCACTCCCTCATCTGGGAGTGCATTAGTTTATTTAAATTTATTTACACAATAGTCAGCAATATAAAGCTTGTAATGAAATCATTCATAGCTAAGTCAAACTGCTATTGCTATTAGCTTATAAGCTCATTATTTTATTTTATTAGCTTTCTAATAAACGGATAACAGACAATAAATCTCTAATTTGCGGTGGCGAAGTGTTTTATGCGCCCGACTTAAAAACGTTTAATTATAGATATTTCAGACTAACCTAAAATGATCAATTAGTAATTTTTTTACGCATCCAATTATGCTAAATTTACTTACATACAATACGAGAATTTCGACGTTTAGAATTATTTTGCAACGGTATTTAAAAGTGAGATTATCAATTTTTTATATAATTATGTGAAACGACATAGTTATTATATATGTAGATTTAAAAATTTAAATGAATCGTTATAACAAAATTTTCAATTCATTTTTCAATCATTTTTTTTAATGAAAAAAATACAGATATATGTAGGAAACAAAGTATTATTCTCTATTGCAGATAAGTTAAACATTATTGAAAATTAATAGTTAACCTGTAGCTAATAGAGTAGAGTTCGTTGAAAAAGAATTTAAGAATAATAATAGTCTTGCAACATACTAACTTTAACATCTAAATATAATTTCAAACTTTAGTTTTTTTCGATCACACAAATTTATAGATTTGATAAAAAATGAAGTACTTTATAAACTTAGTATATAAAACTTAAGTTTGGATTATACCACGCCAGGACAGAATTTCGAGCTAAAGCAGACTTACGGAGGTCTAAACAACGTTTTCCTGCTCTAGAACATAGAATATACTGTTTGTGTTTAAACGTATGTTTTAGTTTATTAATTGGTGACATATTTTATCTAAATACCTAATTTAATTCTCGTTAATTTGATTTAATTGTAAATGATATATATATTTTTAAAGTTTATATCACAACTACAAATATTTTAGAACACATTGTTTTACTTTACTCTACCAATATAGTATTCAACTTTGTTAATATTTCGTATTATGCTTATTATTTTCACAGTATAGTTAATAACTTAGCCTGCAATTTATCTTTACAGTTCAAAATATGCTTTTATATGCTGCTTATTGTATTGTCTTGTATCAATATATTACTAATGAATTTATAAATAATATACTGTCTGATATCTATAATACTTTATAGATATTTATACTATATTTTTTTACATATAATAATGTTATTATATCAATACTATTTGTGTGATTAAATTCTATATGCAAAAAAATTCAATAACTTTATATTTGACTAAATTTGGTTAAAACTTATGTAAGCATATTTAATTGTTTTAATAACATAATTTATTTAAAAATACTTCTGGTGATAATTTTTTAATTGTATCATTAGAAATTTTATAGAATATTTATATTCATATTTTCATGATTTCATTTTTATTTATATCAATTTAGGCATAATTCTGCTTTGTAAGCTTAGGCATGATGATATGAAAGTGGATTAACGAGAAAATAATGAAAGAAAGATCAAAATAAAATGACAGTACTCCAGCAAAACTTCATATTGTTTCTTCCTTTACAACAATTTTCTATTTATACTTAAATGTTTCACATATTTATGAAACTATTTTTCTATAATATGTACTTTAAAAATATATTAGTTTGATTTTGCATTATAATGATTGCAATATACAGTATTTCTATTCATTACTCATATTACTCAACTAGGCGTTATGCACTAGTAATGAGCATATAAGATCCATTCGTTGATTATACGTAGTATCAAATAGGTATTTTATAATGCATCTTTATTTATGCATTATTCCAAGAATGATAGCTGATAGGTAGAAATAAAACTATTTAGATATTTTTGTTCCTCAATTGAAATAGTGATTCTTCAATAAGGGTGTACTCTTTTAATCGACGGTGGTATGATATTTTCTAGACATAAGTCGTCGCACGATTGTAACAAAAACTAATGTACAACTAGTCTAGAGATTAACTTGTCTAAATAATTACTTTTACAGTACCACAAATTGTATTATAACATTACCGTTAGTTGAGGTAATATGATAGAGCTTGAGTGATTATTTTTAGAGTTATGATCTGCTTTTGGTTTTCTTATATTTATGACAACCTTATTATGCACATTGCACACTTAACTATACAATTCGTAAGTGAGGTTCACATTACTGTTTTCTGTAAACGAAAATATTAAAAATAAATACTTATTTAGCAATTTTACAATTAAATAATGAAGGTTCATTAGTTTGTTAAAACTTTGAAGCTATATCCGTTTGATATATCTTGTTTTAAGTACATTCATGTAATATTATTAGATAAAAACTGTTTGGTTTATATATATCCGTACATGTTTCACACTTATGCTCATTTATTATTATTATCGACTATTTATTGACGTTTTAGGGGAATGTAAAGTCTAAGGATAGAAATATTATTTACGTATAGTTATAATACAGTTTACTTGTAAATTTGTTTAAATGCGATATCACTTTTTAAATTGCGAATTATAACTTCATTGGATTCTATACATGCTGTTAGCCATCTTAATTAGTAGTGAATAGCAAACTAATTACATTTAGCCTTCGCTAAGAATAATAGTACTATTTATATCAGAACTTATACAGTGATTGAAGATTTCTGGTTTTGTCATCACATCATCCGAATATTCTACACACATACTAACACACTATATCTACTGCTTTTTTCAAATTAAAAAGAAAAAACACTATCAGAACGTTTTCATGACACACACTTTCACGGAATTTGTTGCTATTTTTTGATAAGAATAAGTAAGTATCACGTCATACTGAATATTCAGTATGCCGTGGTAAATATACATTGCTTTAAACTAGAGTATTCTGTCCCCACTAATATTTATGTAAGTGTTTTTGCTGTGTCTATCTATCTCTGGATGTTCTGTGAGAGATATACTGGAGTAATTACTAGATTGTATGACGTGTATTTGAGCTATATAGCCAGAGGACATGGAGACAACTCCGACCTAAACACAAGAAAACTTATACTAGGGAATTTACGAAGTTGGGGAATTATATTAGTCTGTTTTGTAGTTATAGTCGTCTATTTGGGATCTCGACATACAAGTGGAAATATTTCATTATAGAACATCTGTCGATATTTTATTTTTATATAATAATGCAGATCCTTCTTACACTCAATGAATGCTGTATAATGATAAATACAAAATCTGTAAATATAATTATTGTGAAAATTATGTTTAGGTGATCGAACGTCATATTTTAGTATTTTCTTGTGAAGAAATTTTGGCTTGTGGGTTTGTTTTAATAAATTATAAAATAACAATTCTATATATTATATTTACCATCAAATATTTGCTTACGGCAATAGCTACCTTTTCCGGTTGACTTATTATCGATTGCATAATCAATGTAACTACATATAAATATCACTGTAGTTAGGAACTACATATTATATTGCTATGTTTAATAAAATTCCACTGTATCTTTATTTATATTAGATTGCATATTTGAAATTAAAATTTGTTTCTATATGAGCTCACTGTCGTGTTTTCTCTCTCACTTAATACATATATGTATATATTATATTAAGATATTAAGAGTAATAAGTTAAAATAAAAAAAAGGAATTTAATTGCTATATATTTTCTGATACATATGACAGGTATATTATAAGCTTTGGTGTTTTTTAATTAAATGGTTATTTTTAGTTTTTAGTTAGAAAGACGATTGTACATGCCTAGTGAAGTATATTGGAGATTTATTTAGTGTTGTGTTATATTCATTTCAGTCGTAGTGATAACATTCTTGATGAGTGGGATAAGCATATCAAATTAATTTTATATTGAATTTTGTAGTTTTTGGACGCGTCTATATATTCTAACAAATAGTCTGGTTTGTCATTTATTTCCGGATGTGTCTCACTTTATGAGCTTTATAGTCTATTACTTTTATAATACATTACTTTGATTAACATTAACTGTAGAGATAGAATATAATAAACATACCACATATATTTAATTTCTAACTAATCTGGCTTATAGGATATATAGTGTTTACACATTTTTATAATGTTATTTTGTTAGAATAAATTCACTTGATGCGTTTATGTTGTAGTGATAATAAAATAGTATAACTTTAACAATAATTGAATAGAACATTATTATATTAACTCGAGTGCAGTAAATCAATAAGTATATTATTTAATGTTGAATTATAACAGTGATCGATGTGTTTATTAAATGTTTAGATTAGTTGCTGTACAAATGGTATACATACTCGTAATTTACTTTTTTACTGTAAATTTGGTTCATGATTATAATTTGTATTCGATATTATCAGTTAAATGTCAGCTTTTATTTTGCCGACTTTCAGTTTGGGCGACCTCCAAGTAGCTACGGGCAAAAGGTTCGCATATTTATGTGTGCACTGATGTTATTGTTTACTCACAAAACGATTGTCTCTAATGTTTTTCATTGTTCCAGTTTAAAATTCAATGTCGTGATTATATCAACTGACTTCGTCTATTGTCTGGTACACCTTTGGTATTTGTACTATATATCTTCAATGGGCATCAATCGATGCCTTGTGGATAGAAATGACCACCATAGGGTTTATTATTAAAGAAATGAGTGTCATTCATTTTTATTTAACTTTCCACATTCCATCGAATACCTTTAATTAGCACTAATTCCATTATCAACTTCTACTTTGGAGGAAATGTTTTTGTTTTTATTGTTACCTTTCTTGTCGTTTCTTAAGAAAGAAAGAAAAACTCAGCAGATCTTGAAACAGAACATTTTATAAAAGTTCCTTGATAGACGTTCGTGTTATTTTGGCGTGTAGACGATAACCTATGGGAATCTCTTGTTGTTTCAGATAACCAGTTTTGGTCGTCTTCGTCTTTTGTAGCTTATTTATTTTATTATTCCGTTTTCAGTTTTGAATCTTCAGCGTAATATCGGTGATATCGATAATTAATCTAAATTCTTGATTACTGATTTTTAATATCTCTTTTGCTATTAACTTTATTTTTTTCTTGTTCATAAGTCATATATGCTGTTAAATGAATGTTCGGATTGGTATTTCTTTCTTCATTTACTTATTATTCACATATATACTTATGCTCTTCTATAATCAAATTCATTGAACGTATTTTGTTTTTCACATATTATTTCACTCATTATTAATATGCTGTTATGATATTTGAAGCAATAGTATCAACAATTTATTCTACATTTTTAGAAATTTTTTGTTTGTAATTTGCTACAAACTTTTATTATCTTTAAAAATTTGCGTACCTATATACATCACTTGTATGCTTCATTTTCGTTATTTGGACAATGTGCATATAATGTAGTATAGTATATGTTGTGAATAATTTTATATCCTTTTCATTTTTGGGCGGGGTTATAATTGTGTATAATTAAAATATTTTAACACATACAGATACAAACTTTTTAATCTTTTCTTAAAAATTTCGAAACATCTATTAATGGGTTCTGTATGTTTAGGTTTTTCTTATTATGTAGGTGTACTGTCTATTCAATAAAATAGTTTGTGGCAATTAAATATGGTTTAAAGGTACTATGATATTGAAAATATACGATATGTCAGTGATGTGTCATGAGATAATAAGTTGATAAATGTTTATATTAATAAAAAATCTCCTCATAAAATCAGGAAATAAATTTTAAACAAGATACAGTGATAGCAATAACGAAATTAATATAAACAATAATTACGGTCAATGATTAATGAAATAAGGGATTCTTTATAACTTTTATTATACATACCTATATATGGTTTTATGTAAATCTTGATTATTTATTGTGTAAAATATTGAATTCATTACGATTAATATACTCATTTTTAACAATAAACATATTACAATATGTACACCATAGTTCAAGTGATTGCTAATGCTTTGCAGAATTTTCTGTACGTAGTTATTCAAATAAATTCCAATATATGGCTGTACAAGTATTTCCTGTCTATTATATTGTAATAATCTTATTAATTTTATTCGGGAGCTATTTGCACAAAATTTTTAATAATTTTTATTTAAAATAAAAACGTAGTTAATGCGTATATTTGTTTCCTTTAGTTTTCTTGTAATTCGTATATGAAGATAATATTATATACTATTAAGACGACTTATGATACATTTATTTTGTAATTTTACACTGATTTTAATATATTTTGAAATTAACAGTCATTTTTACTTATATATCATGTAAACTTGGTTATTTGTTTTTAGATGATAAAATCAAATGTTATTGATAGTTTATATTATAACTACTAATGTGATCTAAATCTTTTCCTAACTTATTATTATAATTTTGTGATTCTTTCTGTCTTGCAGTGTACTTTGTAGTAACGAATCAGAGTACGAATCCCAAACCGATTTCAACCACAGTGGCTCCCACAACTCCCAAAACCAACTAGTGTGGTCTCTGGAGCGTACATCGCCTTTACCATTTCCCAAACCAAATTCTTCTGACTTACAATTGTTGTTCCTCGCGTCGTGCATTTCTGCATGTTCTTGTATGTGTGTATCAGTAAATAGTATTCTACTTTTCTGTGTAGTGGACACTGGTAGAGATTTACAACTTTCATAATAATTCACGATCAACTTCTAACGTAATAAGATTTTTCAGTACAACTATCGCCCCACATCGATCAATCAATCATAGTTACACTATTCTAAGTACTTATTTTCGCACCCCCTACGTTTTTTGGCCCATACAGTAAAGTTCCAGTCTTGTTTGTGTCATTCATTTAATTTTGTGTCGCTTATAATATTTATTAATATTGTTTTCTTTTCTAATACACATATCGTGTTTGTTCCTTACATTAGATGGCGGTTGCTTTTTTGTACAACATGTATGTATATTGTCACTGATTATCGCGAGAGTGTACGATATCGTTTTATGTATAACACCATTGAAAATAACGCTGTATAGCGCTGATGTGACATTTACCATTTTTTCTTTCTATGTAGTACATACATAATATGTGTTTTGGTGCCTATCGTCTAAAATCTTCCATATTATTCTTATTATTCTGATCTTTTTCGATTGTTTATATCCGTATTTTCAAATTGTTTCTTTTGCTCCAATTGAATTCACTTACTATACTCATTTTCAATTCAACGTGTCAGTCGGTTGTTTAATGTTATAATAAGTATTCCTTGTTATTACTGTCATCAGTCTAACGCTTATAATTGTGTACAAAGACACTTGTTGGCACTTTTTTATTCAGAAAAAATACATTTATATAAATTTATACTACTGATTTCTTTTACTAGTATTATGTTTCGTACTTTTCGTTTGATTATTTTATTTTATATATTTTATATTAATTATAAATTTGAAGTGAAGTTTCGTGCTTTCACTTAACTAGTTTATTTGATTAATTACATTTGTAATATATATATATAATAAATTAACATAAAAATAAATAATTGATATTTAAGACAACTTAAATATAAATATAGATTATAATATATATTAAATTTAAAATTTCAATTAAGTTTTACAAATAAAAAGTATACATTTATCGTAAAATATTCTTGTTATAAAATTATATGCTTGCCTATAGTTTACCTTAGATTTCTATAAATAATATGCGTGTTTATATATTTTTTAATAAAATTAATCACATGCGCGACATTTTTCCAAGAATGAATACTGCGCTCATGTTCTAAGAATATAATATATTTTACAAATATACTTTGCCTTTGTATATGACGATTATTTGAGTATTATAATTTGAGAATAAATTACTATTTTATAATATAGTATTAAGCGTTTTTTTAAGTTTCGTTTAAAATAATTTTATTTATGTCACTAATCTAACGTGAAACTACGGTTTTTTGCAAATTAGATAAGCATATAGCAAGTAATTGCTACTTCGTTTATGAATAATAGATATGATAATATGTATATCAAATTAAAAATTATTACAAACTGTCACATCATAGTAGAAGGAAGTAACCGATTAGCGCAACAAAATGAATAACAAGGAAAACCTACTATATAAGAAAATAGATATTTAATTTTAAATTGTATATTTTGGTTTCATCTATAGTGACCATTATCAAGAAAAATAAATAACGTTTAATTACCGCTCTTCTTATTGACTATTTCTCAGGTAATTCAAGTTCTCGTATCATATTACAATTGTTTTTTAAAATTTCTATCTTGTTTGTGGGTTTCTTCGCATCTTAAAAGAGTGCAAAAAATATTGGTTCCTGCACTCAGTGCAATGATCTAATAATCAATATGAGAAGTTAGTGCGATGATCTAATAGTCAATTATATTTAAAATAGAGTAAATATTTAAAATGATAGAAATATAATACCGCATAGATATTCGTGCATCCCCTCTATCTATCAACTCACTGACTTTCAATACGTCAGTTCGTTGATAGATAGTGGATGCACTATAATCCATGCGGTAGTGTGTACGTTGAACACCAGGAGGAAACATGTACTTAATTATTCAATTATATAAAAAATCGATATAAAGATAATTATGTATTCTTTGTTTATTTCAATATTATTTATATTTTAGCAGTTTTTACATTATTAATTTTTTTAAATAACTCTGATCATTTAATATAGGTACGTGTTTCCTTGGTGTTCAACTTTTAATTAACGCTCTTCTTATTGGCTATTTCTTACGTAATTTAAATTCTCTGTTTTAATATAATCTTACTTTATTGGAATGTTATTTATTTAACTTAATAATGGTCTCTAGATGAGAATGAAATGTCGTATTTTTAATTATATAAATAATATTTTCTTATAGTGGTTTTCATTGTTATTATCAAATTTTAGTATCTACGCTTATGCTCAGAAATGTTTGCAATTTAATTTTCTGGAAATAAATTCGAAGTAGGTAGTCCTGACTCTAATGAAACGGAGCCGGAAGACATTGATTGGTTTAAGTTGGTCACCATTCGATGGCTACTATCCCTTGATCCTATCATTACAGTTGAGTATCTCAATTACCCAGTTTGTATGTTATCTTATTTACTAAAAATCAGATGAAGGAACAGATTATGACAAAAAAGTATGAATCAAGGTATCATTCAATGAGATCGATTGGGTGTAGCATCATACTGTTAGTCAACGAATTAATTTCCTTTGGAGTGTATATCGAAGTTGTCTGACAGCCAGAAACTTTGCCATTATTCTGAAAGTATTGAAGAATACATTTCCAGAGATTTTGATTTGAAAACTTTATTTAATGTATAGTTGAATGTATAAAATCTATCAAATGGGTAATGTTCACGAATCCTATGCAAAAAATCTGTATTAAAATAATACTGGACAGAAAATAGTCAAGAGTGGTCTTTTTCTGCACAAAAGTGGTATTTTTGAAGCTTAACCAGATGGTTTTATCGATGTCTTATTAACGACAACGATGATAAAATCATTAAAAAAATGTGACGTCTCTTTTCAATAATAAAGATATGACTGTCAGAGAAGCAATCGCCAACTCTCTAACAAAGTCTAGTTTTTACATCAGACAATATGCTGGTACTTATTATTTCGACCTTGATAATAAAGTATAAACAAGAGGACAGATTGTTATTTTGTGATTTGAACAACAAAGAATCTTCATTTCATTCACAAAATGTGATTCATTGTCTTTGAAAAGGCAAAACTGATCAAATTTTATCATGACTATTACATTAACAAATTATTATCCCAATAACATCTTCTGTTTCTTCCTAGACAACTGTGTGTACAGAATGCCTGCCCACTCCCGATTCCAGTCGAGAAATTCATGCCCTGCTCAGTAAGCTGTCTTCTGGACCACCGTCACTTGGTCGAGAGGTTTTCACGGAGTAGGGGAACTGCCTCCCGAGGCTTTGCATTTCTTTGCAGAGATCTAATTCCATGACCAAGTCAATCTTCCGCCACAAGGACTTCTTACGTGAGGTCTTTCTAACGAACATAATATTTGGTTTACCTTGCCCAGCTATTGTATGAATTCAATCACCAACTCCACAGTTTCTAGAAGTTGACATCTTCAGACGATTTCTTCCTATATGAGACATCAGACAATGGCTGGAAATCCTGATATCACCATTATATACAATTAGACAATTTTCATTTTTCTAATTGTATATAAAGTGTAAAAGTAAGCAAAAAGAAAAACATCATCATCTAAAACATCATTAATTGATTCAACTTGCAGCTTTCCGGCAAATAATTCGAAATATTTTGTCTAGTTATTATAACAGCAGAATGTGACCAAGTAAGTGAAA
The DNA here is from genome assembly GCA_036023295.1 of Invenusta paracnida. Classification (NCBI taxonomy): domain Eukaryota; kingdom Metazoa; phylum Platyhelminthes; order Proseriata; family Coelogynoporidae; genus Invenusta; species Invenusta paracnida. The sequence goes on along the minus strand of JAYRBW010065374.1, from coordinate 5,696 downwards.
AATTCGATCAGTTTCTAGGCCCAGTTTCGAATCGGACTTAGTATGGGTGACTATTTCTTACATCACATAAAGTTTAAAATTCTATTTAATAGCCATTGGCATTAAAAGCTATTAGTTTAAATATATAATTTATTTAATAAGATTATATTATTTAGTATTTGTAAGTATGATTATTTGTAAATAACTAATTAATCAAGTAGTTTATAAATAACTGACACTTCCGGAGACATTTTTATCTTTTTAATTGCCGCATTTTGCACAACAAAATTATGAACCTCTATGAACCACGAGAAGCACACTGGAACTTGTACTGCTTTGTACCTATATAAACTGAGGACATAGTGTCTTTGTTGCAGAATTGATTGAACTTGCACCGAAGTGTTGTGCATCTCTGACCGACTGTAATAGATTGGAGACAGACAGGAAGTGATGAAGGTACCACAGAAGATTACATATGCGAATTACCCAACGAAAGATTATAAAAGAAAGAGACGAAGGTACCATGTATTTTACTTCTTGTCAAAACTGTGCCTTTGTTTATTGCTTTATTATAATAGTAATTGTAAGGCCACGTCACGTACATACATATAGTGCTTTTTTGCTATAGAAAATTCAATATATAAACAGAAGGTTCTGTGTGATAACTACATCTGTAATTTTGTTCGGTTTAAGAATGCAGAATACTTCCTAATATACTATATAGAAGAAAGACATGTTAATGAATTTGTGAAAGATGGTTTTCTTATGTCGTGATAGGTATTGGTAACGTTAAATATATAACTAATATACAGTACATGCCTTACATTTCACAAACTATGTACATATAGACATTGATACATTTTGTTCTACAAAATGGTCTGCTACAAAAGTTTTTGTTATTGTGTCAAATTTGTTTATTTAGGCAGCTTTTATGTATATACATATATACAATACACTGAATGCGTATTTGCTGCATTAATGTTAATTTAAGTAGCATTTTAGCATTTATTAACACCTTAATTAATTAATTAATTGGTATTTATTAACTTCTTATATTATCTATATTATTGAACTTACATAGCAGGAATTTATTGGAATTATATTGAAAAAAATTAAAATAGAATAAAATATGGGTAATGTAATGTGATTAAATCTCCAAAATTTAAAATCTCTCAGAATTATATCTATAAATCATCAATAAATTAATATAAACAAATTGTGATAGAATGTAATATTTACAAATATATGGAATATGAATATGGCGGACATTGGGGTTTAGTAACGAAAGGTGCTTTTTTAGATATCATCACTCCAAAAATAATAAGTTCATCGCCCATTATATTCAAAGCATTATCTCGTCATTTTTTACATTGAAAAGCATGACCTCGTCACCTTATACATTGAAAAACATGACCTCGTCACCTTATACATTGAAAAACATGACCTCGTCACCTTTTACATTAAAAAGCATGACCTCGTCACCTTTTACATTGAAAAACATGACCTCGTCACCTTTTACATTGAAAAGCATGATCTCGTCACCTCTTAAATTGAAAAGCATAAGCTTGGAAAAATTTTATAATTTCAAAGTAGAAAAAATTATGAATAATGCGAATAATTCTAAATAAATTCAATGTAACAGTTAAAAAAATTGATTAAAATCTATATAACTAAATTTGCTTAAAAATGACAGAGAAACCTTTAGAACAAACTCATCATTTTTTATGGAAAAGGTTATTTTGCGTATGTATAGCCAGTAAATAAAAGTATAATTAGTAATAATGATAGTAAGGCCTTTATTTATCATCAATCCTTCAGTTATGATTTACGCGTTGCCGACAATTCAGTCCCATTGGACTATTGTTTCCTGCAAGATACCACTTATAATATATGACCTTAAAGTAAGCGTTAGTAGAGTTGGAGTATGGGAAATGAATATTCATAATAAAATGGTAAATACATATACTTAACATAAATATAGACAAAGGTACACCACATCACTTCTCCCTTTTTAAGAGTTAGTGTATCAATCAGGAGGTAATCGACTTCTATTAGGATATTGTCGGAAAGTACTGTATGTTTCTGCCACTGCATCTGGTGAAGTCTGTCTGGGTGGTTGTGATAAGGCTGGATCCACGGAAAAGAATCCTGTTGAGCCAACTGGTTTTTCTGTAGCTGGCGGAGTCTGTGGAGTGTCGCCTTCGGCTGGAGTATCTGGTACAACCGTTTCCACTTGTCCCGCCACTGTAATTGGCGGTGTCAAGTCAGTAGGCATGAAGGTGATAGAGGAATCATCAGTCCTGCTCTCAGATCCAGAAAGTATCGATTTCCCTGTTCTGCGCATTTGGTCGAGGTGTTGCCTCCAAACATATCCATCTACTTCAACAAGATAAGAAAGTGGCCCCCGGATCTCGACTACCACGCCAACCAACCATTTATTATATTATTGTTTGCACTAAAATCTCTGACTAGAACTCTGTCGCCAGCATAATAAGAACTAGTATTTCGCGATTTGAAAGATCGATCACGCTGTTTAACTGCTTTGATAAAACTTTTATTTTCGGTGGTAGGGTGCACGCAATGCATTGACGTTTTAGGTGCATTTTTTGAAAAGAATTTCAAATGGACAGTGTCCAGTAGTGGAATGCAGAGTAGTGTGATAATTTAAAAACATTCGATTAACCGCTGAAAATATGTTACCTTCAGGAGTATCTTCTTTCTTTATCATATTTTTAAATGTTTTAACCATCATCTCTGCTAAGCTGTTCAAACGGGGATGAAAATGTGTTGAGAATATTTGTTTAATTCTCAAATTTTTGCAATACTTTCTAAATTCGTCAGAGGTTAAAGCGGCTGCGTTTTCAATAAATAACTGTTGCAGAAAACCGAATCTAGAAAATATTGAATCGAGCGCAGTTTTTGTGGAGTGCGAATTAGCTTCTTTTACAGGTATTATTTCAGGCCAATTGCTTGTAGCATCCACTACAACAACTACAATCAACCACATATAGCGTCTAAATGGTCCTGCATAATCTATATGTAATCGATACCAAGGCACTATTAACCAAATCGGATGTATTACTGATTCAGGTGAGCAGGACTGCACCACTTGATAATTGAAGTAATTTTTGACTAATAATTTGATTTCGGCATCTATTTTAGGCCACCAAACATGAGCTCGAGTTATACCTTTCATTCGTTAAATACCTGGATGCGTGTCATGTAATTGATTTGGAATTCGTGATCTTAACCTTTCCGACGTATTACGACGCAAATTCCTTTAAGTATTAAGTCTTGCTCAATCGTTATTTTTTGCGAAATTATGTTTAAATGGCTTAAGACTGTCTTCTATTTACTCTTCTGGCCACCCATATCTTTGATATTTGAGTACCTTTGACAGTATAGAATCATCTCTAGTGGCTCGCGCTATTTCTTCGGGAGTGACAGGTAGCGAGTTTATGCGATTAATTTGTTCACGATCACCTTCAGACTTATTATTCTTAATGACAGTAAGAGGTAACCTCGAAAGCATATCAGCGGCTACGTTATCGACACCCTGTCTGATAAACGATAGGATAGTTATAGGCAGAAAGTTTAGTAGCCCATCGCTTTGATCGATATGACTTAAAATGACACCTAATCCATACGGCCTTGCATCATAAGTATATGTTTTAAAGGAAGGTTTGGATAAAAATGGTCAAGAAGGCTTGTATCATCGATGCTTTCTTTTAGTTTATGAAAGGCGTATTCGTAATTATCATCCCAGTCAAATTTTGCTCCTTTACATGTCAATTTTTATAAAGGAAAGAGTAGGTTAGAACAATTTGGAATAAATTGGGCATAATAATTTACAAAACCACAGAGAGCTCAAACTTCTATTACATTATTTTGTCAATTTGCATCACGGGTAGCACGCATTTTTTCGGAAAATAGTTTAACTCCAGTTTCGTCGATAATGTGACCCAAATAGTCAACGCTAGTTTTCATAAATTCGCATTTATCTTGACGGATTCTTAAGTTATTATCTTTCAGGCGTTTAAGAACTGTATCTAAAGTTCGAAGATGTTCATCCTTGTTGCTATTAGCAAGGAGTATGTCATCTACGCGGCTTATTGCTCCTGCTATATCTTTCAGAAAATTGTCAATAGCCTTTTGAAATAAGGCTGATGAGCTGGCGATTCCGAGCGCAAGTCTCGAAAATTGAAACAAACCCCAAGGGTATTAATCATAGTTAAATTTTGCGAATCAGTGTCCAACTCAAGTTGATTAAACGCTTGGTTTAGATCAATTTTATAATAAAATTTAGTACTGGCTAACGATGCAGAGATATCTTTAGTATTTGGCATAGGATACCGTTCAATTTGAAGACTAGGGTTCAGTGTGGTTTTATAATCACCACATATGTGAACTGAATCATCAGCTTTTAAAATTGGGTCAATGAGGGTAGCCCATTCACTAGTTGAAACTTGCACTTGAATTCCTTCTTCGATTAATCTCTCAATTTCACTTTTTCTCGAATACGGTAAGGTGTAGTCCAAGCTATGCAGAATTTCGGTTTAACATGCGACTTTAAATAAAGTTTTGATTTGTAATCTTTTAGCAATCCCAGATCTTCACGGAAAACGTCTGGGTATTTTTTGCATAGCTCGTCTATTTCGCAAAAAATATGTGAAACTTTAGTTAAATGCTTATTTGGAAGAACTGTTGTCCAATCTAGATTTAGTTTTTCGAGCCAGCACATCTCTACCGATCAAATTAGAATTGTCTGAGTTAACTACAGTCAAAAGAACATTGACTTTCCCTTTTTCATTTTGGACAAGAATTTCACCAGAACCCAAAGTAGGAATTCGATTTCCTGTGTACGAAACTAAATTGGGCGATTTTGATAAATAAAATGAACCGCACTTTTCCCATGTTTTTTATTAATATAAGATACGGCGGTTCCGGTATCGATTTCAAATGTTACAGCTTTCTTACCGACTTTAAAAGAAGTCGTGTAAAGTGTAGTTACGGCAGTAGAGTTAACTTTCTATATAGGTAAGCTATCTTTGGATTCTTCTCCAGCTAAATAACTAGTTCTACCATGTTGGCTACAATTTATCTTGTCAGAGTTTTGACATTTTTTTGTAACAAATTTCTTTTGAAATTTATGAATGGGAATTTCTGTCTTTTTTAGACAGGCACTTTCTACATGATCATAAAGATTACAAAACGTGCAAACAGAATTTTTTTAGTTACAAGTATTTGTCTTATGTTGGATGGACAGACAGCAGGTAGCACATACCCGGTGGGTGGGCCCCTGCTATTCCTATCCCCAGAAGAAGTTGTGCTATGTATGGGCTTTTGCAACAGGCAGCGAGTTCGACAAATTCCAAACCTGAGACACAACTGAAGAGCTAGAAAGTTTGGACCTCATTAATGTCAGTCTATGTTGAGCTCCCTCTATTGACGAGGCGATTTGGTAGACTCGTTCCAGGGTGATATCGGCTTCAGCAAAACACTTGGTTTGTACGTCTCGACAGGCCGCACACGAATTCAATGTAAAAGGTGACGAGATCATGCTTTTAAATGTTGACGAGATCATGCTTTTGAATGTAAAAGGTGACGAGATCATGCTTTTCCATGTTGACGAGATCATGCTTTTGAATGTAAAAGGTGACGAGCTCATGCTTTTCAATGTTGACGAGATCATGCTTTTGAATGTAAAAGGTGACGAG
>JAYRBW010065363.1:0-28877 GCA_036023295.1 Invenusta paracnida | reverse complement strand
TAATAATTTGAATTTGGCGCCACACAATCCCGCGCACTTTTAAATTTGAATTTGGCGCAACATTTTTGTTGCCATGGGGTTTTGTTGCCAAGGGGGGCAGGCGACGTTTCATTGGTTGGAGACTTGCTCGATCCTGATTGGACGTGAGGAGGGGGGTGCAGTCGCGGTCCACCTTCCTACTACTATTGTTTAATAAAACGATTTTTTATTGACAAAATTGTACAACGCAATGCATAGGAAATCAATAAGATTAAAAACTCTATGGTTTTAATCATATCATTCTCAGTAGACGAAATGTGTACTAAACGTCAAAAGTTTAGGCCAAAACTATAATTCGTTTTAAAATACAAAATGCACAACAATAACGGAATACATTACTCGTTTCAGCATGATATCTTTAAAAAAATTGACACATTTAATTGAAATTGATGTAGGTACAATTAGATTGTAATTTAATTATGCAGTGTCTATTGTTGATCAATTTCATTAATTAAATACACCCACGAATAAGACGACCCATATTTAAAAATCCATTTTATTATTTGGAATTTGTTTGCATCACAATTACAATATGCTTTGTTCCATACGGAGCTAATATTATATGACATATACAGAATCAGAGTCATCACACTATATGTTGCCTATAATAAACTCAAAAAATAAATACAAAATTAAATTAAATTCGTTACAGGAAAAATGAAATAATAGCTTAGTAATTATATATAAATTAGTAGTATTATACATATTATAATAACGATTGCTTTTATTGCTCTGATTAAATTTATTTATAATTTCACAATATTTATGTTTTTAAATATTTCAAGTTTAATAAATGCTGCTAATACACATCAAATACACAAAACACTCAGTTCATAATGTTACAAATCTTTATATTTCACACCTCAATATTTGAATTTAGGCGTATTTTTTATATTAGCGACAATTTAATTTTAAATTGTTTCATTTACACATTTACAACAGAGTTGCGGGAGTACTTGAAATAATTGATATCAAATGGTATTATTTTACCATAGGTACTTTCTCTTGAATTTTAGTAAAAATGACAACAAATATTTATGTAATTGATTATTATTACTGCTTTCGTTCGTCAATACATCAGTAGTCCGTCACCTTAAGTCCACTCTCCAGTGTCTTCAGATCGTCCAAAGTGACTGGATCGTCCGCCAACGTCTCACAGAGAGCCACTGCCGACCGTTCCAGATGATCCAGTCTATCAATAAGACATCGAGCGGGGTCCTCTTCCAGTTCGTCATGAATTAGTATGCCACCGGAGATGACGCGGACATCTTTGACAGTCTCTCTACTGGAAGTTCCCTGGGATTCACCGGAGTCAGAAAGTGGGGAGCCTCTGGAAAGGACCAGGTGGCTTTGGTGGTTCTTGTTCTGGTCGCTACTGCAAAGAGAAAAAGCTAGTTAAAACAAAATATAGGCAAATTAATGACAGAATCTACTCTGCGGTGACACTTTTTCAGTTTTATTTTATTTTAGATCAAAATAATTAGAAACGGATTTGCGGACTATTCCAGTAATACTTTGAATCGTATTGTTGTAAAATATATAAAAGTTTTTGTAAATTAATAAAATAATCATGCAGCAATAAACAGTTTGCATTATAATTAATATAACATTAAACCGGTTGAAAATTTCTAGCAAAAACAAAATCTGTATTTTACAGTGTACAGAATATTTCCTGATATCAAAGTGAAAAGCAATTTACATTTGAAATATACTTCTTTCATAAATTAATTTTCTTCTGCATTTCAAATTAATTACTTCTTATAAAATGTTCATTAATTAAATATATATAAAACTTGTATAAGTATATATATGTCGTAATATATTCTATCTACCTGACATTGTAAGAAATTATTGAACGTACAAAATTGATTGTTTTTTATTACAGAAAAAGATACACAGAATGAATTGTAACTATAATAATAACTAATTGTAATAATAATAATATATAACTAATATATAATAATTGTAACTATAAAAAACAATTTTCCCAATTTTATATTATCTAAACTATAATGTTAATTAAATCAACATACAAACTCATAATATGTGAAACCGAAAGTAAATATATTAAAAATCGAAAAACAGTATCACTCTTCAACAAAGAAAAAAAATAGATTCATACGCATTACATTTGGAAGTCACATTTTCAAAGTGAATGCTATAATGTTTATATACACAAATTGCTCAATACGTCCACCCCTTCAATAAAATTATTAATATGTTTGCGAAATGCATCATTGCATCTGTTGATTTGATCAATCAGGGCATTTCAATATTTGTGATTTTTTTCTTTTAGATAAGCTAAATCTCTAATCTTTCTAGGGTATATCTTTTTCTTATTATCGCTCCAAAGACCGTTACAAGCAAAAGAGTTTAATGTGATCATCTAACGATTACATATCTGGTAGTAAATGTCTTGGAACGTTTTCGTCAATGTGTTAATGGATTTCCATGGTCCAGGTACACACGCTTCATCCTATTTAAAGATGTAACAATTCGGACAATGCCTCCATTTCAGGAATCATGACTGCAAATAGACTATTCTGATAATATGCTCTGTTGATCTTTACACCGGGTTAAACAAAATGTACTCCTGTTTTCTAAGTTTTAAAATACCTACAGGCACCATCACTCTATCACATCATAGTTCTAAGAGAGCTGTGTACAGCACATATATTTACAACATAATGGATATAAAACTGATCGAATAGTTTTTCTTTGACAACTCTTTAGTTTATAAATTCACTGGAATTCAGAAATATTAACGTATTGCAGGATTATTCAAATTAAATTAATATGCACTGCAAATGTGAGCGGAAATATGTAACAATTATGTGGAGGAAATAAAAAATAAAAATAAATTAATGGAAGCATTAAAGTGACGGGTGTGTGTAAACCAAAGACATTAGAATTAAACAACATATTAATATTTAATAGGTTAATATTTAAATGTCTTTGCGGTGTAAACAGATAAAAGGTAGGATTAACTAAATCAAATCAATATAAAATCAATTTTAAAAAAATCAATTGAAAGTGTAAAATGTTTAATAATTTTAGTTGTGTACGTACAAAATCTTTATATTAGTCAAACAATATTTTAATTTTATTGTAATAATTAAAAATAATATTATACAGTCTAAAAATAATATATTCAAGAAGACGTAAAATAATGTATTTAGCTATTATTTACATTATATTATAGATAGTGATTATGTCAGTAATAATATCAAATGGAAAAGTTCTTAATTATAGTTACTAGAACTATAATTTTTGTAATATTATGTAAATATAAATTATACTTATTTTTATTTTTATTTGAAGTATCATATTTTCATATTAATTAGCTGCAAACTGCAATCTTCAAACAGAAAATCTATGCTTTTGATTTAAATGTTTAGAATTATTAATCATATTTATTTCGATTATTGATGATTCGTAACAAATTACATTCATATTTTGATCTCATTAATATATAATGAGATTCCATGTAACGAAAGGTCTTTGAAATAATAAGATGCATAAAGCTCTGAGAGAGAGAAATAATAATGGAAAACAGCACTATGTCTTTAATAGATTCACACATACAGACAAAAACTATGACATAAAGATAATGTAATACTGAAATACTGAAATCGAAAATAGAATAAAAATGCATATTACAATATTAGACAATCGGTCAGAAAAAAATGCATCATGCTATAAACCACTTGTAATATGCTTTTTAAAATGTTTAAAATCAACTGTGGAGTAATATTTATAATCATATTTTGTTAAACAAAAAACCAATAAAAATAGCTTGAAACAAATTGTTGTTGAGGTAGAGTTACTAACGGATTATTTGTTATATTATTGAATATATAATTAGGTCCTAATCTCCACTTATTTGATAGCTATTAATTTATTAGAATTTGCCACAGAAATTAATTCAAACAGTTACAAAAACTCAAATAAATGAAAAAATATTACGTATTAGTTTTTGAAAAGAAAAAGTTAAAAGCAACTGATATAGACAGCTTTATTTGAAATCATGTGGTAGTCACCTATATTAATATATAATAAAAATCCGGTATTTATTTTACTTTAACAAATTAATTAATGTAAAAAAAAAAATTTTTTATATTTAATACTTTATACAAATAATTCAATAAAACAATAAATACTCCATAACATTCACTCTAAAGAAATAATACCATTACGGAATTATTTCAAATATTATTAATAAAAATATAAACTACAATGCTAAGTTGATATTTTAGTACACGGCCAGACGCTGATAAAATATTCAATTTAACATGTATAATACAAGGTTTAAAGAAGAGGATTCCAACATTGATAACTTCATAAATCCATTTGATTTTAACCCGTTCCTGCACCCCAACTATGTGGCTTTTTCACGGGTAAACCAATATATATACCTACCTGAAACATACTTTGAACAAGATATTGCAAGAATAACTGTAACAGTTGATCTGGTATAATAATTATCCCACAATATAAAAACGTGTAATAAGTAAATAGGCAAATTATTCAAAAACTCGAAACAAGTCAGGAATTTCCCATTCTTCACATATTTCACATATTAGGTACACGTTATCTATATCCAAAATTTAGAGATAATAATAGGATTTGACGCTAGGGAGTCGGTTTGGCAAGTATGGGGAGAATAGTTAACAGAGAAAAAACTATTGGAATGCGTTTGCTGTTACTCTGGAACATAATTTAACTTCATCGATTTATAAATTTCACTGTCTCCCAAAAAAATGGAAAGAAGAAGCATCCATTTGAGTTGGTAGGTGAGTACCTAAGAGAGAGGACGGCCTATTAGACATCCTTTCCGGAACGTACTAGTCCGTAAATTATGGAAGGAGGAGGAGGAGGAGGAGGAGGAGTACATCTCAAGGAAAAAAGCAATTAAAAATAACTAGCAAAACGAGATTCCTATCATAAGGAGCGAAATATTGCCCGATTATGCGACATGGTAAATGTGCGCTCCTAGAAAACCAATTCCTCTGCGATATACTAATATAGTCCCCATATTTCTGTCTAATTCGAATATTTGTAAATTTAATCATAAAGAAATTTCCCAGATAGGCAGGTCAGACAAGCTGCGAGACAAACTTTACGTAAGGCAATGAATTAATATATATTTTTTTTTTCTGGCCATTGCTTAAACAGAGTATCGTTGCATTATTATATTTCTTACCTAAGTATCGGCATTAAACACGTTGTATGTTAAATTATTTTAATTACAGCTGTTTGTTTATCCCTTGCTGTTAATCATAAGAAAAAGTAATCAAAGTAAAACTAATTATATCCGTTAAATCAGACGAAATAGAGTGTTCTATCTCTACGAGTTAATAAGGTGGGAAAATAGGTGTGCAGCCGATTTACAAACGAAATTATGTACAAAGTTCGATTTTATAAATTTATAATTTCATTTGTTTTTTCTAAGGAGGTGAAAGCTTCAGTCTGTTAATTAATTTAATGACGACAGACTTTATTTAATTTTAGTAGTTTGTAAATGCCAAGGTGAACAAAATGACTTTAATAAATCATGCTATTCAAGATTTTCCATATTACCTCAAAAAATGAGATGACACGAAATTTATGTTTTCACTGAACGACCGTTTTCAAGTTCACTACCTAACAGACAATAATATATAGAAATATCTGTGGCAAACCATTTATCCTTTTACATCTATATAAAAGAGAACAGAGAGCGTGCAACATCTCATTAAATATGGAACAGATTCAAACTCATGATATTGAACATTCTTTGATAATATGAAAAGAATTATTTTTATGGGTATGCCTTTATTGAAATTTGTTAGTTAAAATATGATGATTTTGATTTAAATATAAGTAATATTAGGTATATAACTTTGCTAGATATAAAGGTAATATTTAAATATTTTGATTAAAAGATATATACATATGTATATATTATGGTACAGATAAATACATTGTAATAATTTCTTTTTTCGAAATATGTATTTTTAATACAACAGATTATTATTTGTAAAATGTGATCGAGAATTATTGAAGAAATATAAGGTCAATATCTAATTATAAATATCAAAACAAACATAGTTGAAAAACAAAAGCCTATCTTGTCAGCTACATAGAACTTGAATCAAATGAATATAATAATATGCAGAGAGGTTTAATTACGCTAATAGTCAGCTGTACTCTACGAAATAATTCCACAAATCAGGATGCCATATTTCCAACCGCAGAAATCGCGCATTTGCGCCTTCTTTAGATATAAGCCTTTGACATTGTTTTTAGGAAGACTTATTTTCGAGAACATTGCAGAGCATATGTAAACATCTTAAAAAGTAATTTTAGCAGATTAACAAAGAAGAAAAATTCCCACACGAACACCTATCTGAAAACACTCGTATTTTTAGATGCTATTATAAACTACAAACCAACTATACAGAGTTTACAATTCAATGTCGAGACAACAAAATTTGCGACCAAGAAAATACAAAATAATAAATCCCCTATCTCAGGCTATATAAAAAGTATAATAAAATGATCCCGTAGTAGTCATTATGCCTCACATTTAAAGATTACTTTCACGTATAGAAAAAAATAAAAACAGTTTCGATATATTTTATATTATCTGTCAAATATTTACCTTAAATTTTTAATTAAACAGTAGCTTGTAAAAACCACGAGTAAACATAAAATGAGTATAATTAACTTAATTTGAGTTGGACCAAAAAATGTAGCCTAGGAAATAATTTAAAAATCGGATTGCAATTTAAATTCGTATTGTCTAATTATACTAGTATGAACAAATTATACAATAAATTATAAACCAAATGACTTAGAAAATCGCATAAGAAATTGTTTTTGTACTACCTGTTACTGAAAATTTCTTTTCAAAATATTCCTTGAGATAAAAAAGACGAAATAAATATCAAAATAAGTATACAAATATAATTAAATAGAGAAGGTAGTCAATTCATATTTTTATGTAGATAAATACAAGTTGGTTTTCATATGAATAAGAGCAATACGAATAATTGCCCGAAGTCTCTACTCTTGTGAAATATATAATATTTTGTGCTATATATTAATTTATGTGTTAGATTAAAGTGTTTAGATCAGTTAACTGTTGTTTTTGTTTGTAATCTACTGCCAGGAATTATAGGAATATTAATTCAATATCTCAGATCAATTTAGTAGTTTATGGAAAGATTATTTAAGTTTAAATGATTTTTGCCAAAATTTCAAATCAATACATATAATTATATCAAGTATGTATTATAATATCATATTCATACCAAAATATGAATTAGGCAATATTCGACGACAAAGATGTGACTAAGTTATATTATGTAACAACCAAAAGAAGTACATACATTAAGGTAAACACTTGAAATTATTAAATTAAATAATGTTGAGGTTAACATATACAGTAGGACTATTAGCTATGTTGACTATATACATATGCACTAGACATACTATTTTTAAGACAATGAGAAACTTACCTCGAAGTTCTACCGGAAGTTGAAACACCAGTTGATTGGAGTGTGGGAGGCAGTCCTGGTCGCCCTATCGTCTCCCCGCCGGCGGCAGAGCGGTCGCCTTGACAATTAGACTGGGCCCCTTCCGACACCTGGGACTCAGAATCCCTCTGCTCCTTCTGTTGAGCGAGCTCAAGACGTTGACGGAGTTGAGAGAGTTGTGACTGGACGAAAGCAGCGTCGGTGTCTGTGCAAGTAGCCGAGAGTGACAGTCCCGATTGCTCCAACTTGGCGAAGGTTTGTGCAAACTCGGACAGGCACAACTGGTTTTAGGTGAAGGAAATGTAGGTATTGATAATTACATTATAAGAGTTTGAACAGTACGCAACATACATTGTAATAAACATAATATGATAAATAAAAATAAAAATAAAACAGACATAATGTTTTTAAAAAAATTATTTATAAAAATATAGTTCTATAAATTATAAATTGGTGGTTTACTCCGCTTAAAATTATAATTAAAGGTAAATTGTGATCACGCTTTACCAGAATATACATAAATATTAATTTATTATTGTCACCATGGGCTTAAACTACTATCGATCGATAATTAGCTCAATACTGCAGCGTAAATCAGTTTGTTAAAGCCAGGAATATGTTGGGGTTCGAACTTGTTACCATCGGGTTTGAAGGCAGAAGTCAAATATATCTGGTTACTTCTCTCTATAGTTAGAGCAAAAACTTGTCAGTTTAAGACTATAACGATTAATTAAGATTCTATTTATCCTACATTTTATCAGAAACAGATGAATTAAACAATTACTAATTTGAGCAGGTTAAGAATAGAAAAAACATTGAAAAAATCGCATACACTTTTTATGTACATTTTATGAATATGCTTTTATAGATAGTATTCTAGAAAAAAACTATTCTAAAAATGAGAAAATAGTTACAAAAGTAATAGCAACATCGATTGTGTTTAGCATTTACTAGGTATATCTTTATTTGTTATTATTTATTTTTGTTAAATCGAAAATGTCTCTGTCTAATAAAATCAATTAAAATTTCAATACTGAGAATATTATTTATCCTCTAAAAATTTATGTCAAATGAAGCCTTAACCCTTTTTACATGTAAATATTCATACTTGCAAAATAAATGTACTTTTGACTGTTAATGGAAATCCCCATATTAGTTATGCTACATACATATAAGAAAATGCTACAATTTACAGGAAAAGAAAATAGAACATTATTCGAGAAAACTAGTTTTGTGCATTATTGTGGATTATGTTTCAGCATTAATAAAACATCACATTATTTTTCGTTACTTTTTCCGACACTGCCAATCAATATTTTTAAGGATAGTTTAAATTATCATATTTATAAAACATTTATAACATATTTATAACAGATGAATATCATGAATATTTAATGCGATCATTTTCGATAAATAGGAGATACTTCTATTTTTGAAATGTATACAATATTAAATTCATAATTATTCTCTCTTCGTTTGTTTTTCTGTATAAAATTCTAAAGTAATAACCATATATATATATAAGCACAAACTAAAGGTAAACGGGAGTTGAAATAATATGTCATACTGCTATACTTTGTAAACATGTTCCATACAAAAGCAAAACATTTATACAATATTCGAAATGTATGATTAAAAAAATAATTAAAACAATATATTTTCAAGTGTAAAAAATATCAATTAGTTTCAAAAGAATAATGCAAACTTTCTATTTGTAGATTACCTATTTATTCCATGAAATGTAAAGAATTTCAATATAATAATATATAATTTTTCTCTTAGTACTTAAATAATCAATAAAACATCTAAAATATTCATGTCAGGGTAATTTTAAATCTTCAATAAAACTATAGTCAGTATAAAATAGTAAATTATTGAACAAAGATTTTTGTATTGTAAGATCAAATATTTTAATGATTCAAATGTTTTCTCTATGGAATTTTATCAATCAGATTTATCCCAAAAATCCCTTGGTAAAACTACAGACAAAGAAAATAGTTAAGTAATTGTAGTAGAAATTAGCCATTCGTACAAGGAGAACATATACATTCATTATTATATCCTTCACATACGTATGAAGAAATTCTGTTTTTTGTATAACAAACTTTATCATTACTCAAATCATTTACGGAATCACTGAATACATAGGTAGAGACAAACACACGTAACCACAATTAATGAAATAATGGAAAAAGACCGATACAAAATTCTGCGAATTATTACTTAACTATATAATTAACAATTTTTATTCCAGATTTATGCATATCGTATTTTCCTAAAATGAAATTATAAATAACAATAAAAAAATCAACACCTAATACTTCAACACATAATAATTAAATCACTATATTTAAATAATTCCACAAAAATAAGAAACTGTGTATTAAAAATAACATTAATACATTTGAGCATTTCAATTCTACATAAAACAGTTTTGGCAGATAAAACTATATTCAATTTATAAAATAAGAATTCTATACAAATGGAATGTTTGCATTATTCAAAATATAATAATATATATATTTACATTTAAAAATATGTATATTGTTTGAGCAATATCGAAAACTATGTAAATGTATTGCTTTTGTATTAAATATATTATTGACAAAGTATAGCACTAAAACATCTCGCAACTCCTGTTTGCCTTACTTGTTGTATTAATATATATGTAATTAATACATATATTAATTCTTTTTTTTTAAATACAAAGAAAGAATACTTATAAACTCAATATTATATAAATAATAAAAACAAAAGGAACTTCTATATATGTGGACAATTTTCGTATTAAATATTCATGATCTTCATCTGTCAAAAATGTATGTACCATAAATAGACTAATTTCAACTTTCCTTCAGTATATTGATTGGCTGTTTTGGAAGAAGTAATTTGATGTATTATTAATCTATATTCCACGATATACAAAAATACTTTGCTGTAAAATCTTCATACTCGTATAATCATCATGTGAAGTTAATTTTCTTACTTATATAACTAATATAAAGTTGTTTATTAATAGTGCATAGTCTTTTCATACCATTTATATACAAATTGTATATTATTGGAAATTTATTTAAAGTTTCCCTTGAAACCGATTTCAGAAGACAAAATCATCCAGTGTTAAAATAAAAATTCTAATAGACCAAAAAAATACGGTAGATTTACGACTTTTACTAATTTCTAAATTATATTTTCAAAATAATCTTAAACTAGGAAATATCATATTTATTATATCACGACCGTCAACAATCAATACAAATATATATTGAACCGTTCACAATAATTCTACTATAAAAATGCATTTACCTGCTTGTCATCAGATGCGCTTTGGTTGTTCCCTTCCTCCAAAGACTCAAGTCTCAGTTCCATCTTTTCCAAGTTTTCCTTCTCCGTGGTCAGTTGATCGACAAAATCCTGCCAGCGATGTGCGTTTTCCATCCATTTGCTGAATAAAAACAAAACAATGATATTGAACCACACACATTAATTTTAGATATAATTATCGATATAGATTAGCAGTCTTAGTAGAATTGTTTAAATGCTATTAATAATCTTGAGTAGGTAACGGCACCATACCTTCTTCCCAGGTAGAGAAAAGGAGGTAGGAGGGTGCAGAAAATGGGACAAGAGGGGTTCTGGAAATTCAAGTGAAAAGTAAGGGAGGGGTAGAGAGGGGCAAATGTAAATTCTTCCCACCTCGCTTTTGTGTACTGTACAGTATTTAGTAAAATTGTATACAATAAAATATAGAAAATCGATTAAATTATACAAAAAAATCTGCAAAATGCTTCATTTATTTTTTCTAATATAACTATTGTGATTTACTAATGTTTCAGACATAGATAAAGATAATAAAATATTTTGTCAATATATCCAAGACATGGATCGTGAATGCAAACAATTTTCACGACTAAATATTTAATAAAGTATTTTAAAATGAACATCACCGTATTGACTCATTTGGTTTTTGAAACACATAAAAAAATCCATATTAATATTCGCCACTGTCCAATTTTACTATCATGATACCTTAAATATTAACTTTGACATCTCTATATTAATTTCTATGAAGACTGACATTGCATATTTAGAAATTGCAAATAGTACTGAGAAAAATACTGCTACCGGCTGTTCCCCAACAATGATCAGTTTATCAAGTAATTTAGTTTAGTTGAGATATAAATCCGAAGGTCGAAAGAAATAACTAATATTAGATTAGTTAGACTTTCTCACTTTCTTAGAAAAGCTGAAAATATAAATTGTGGTATTATAGTTAGTAAGAAATTTTCAGCATCGGATTTTTTTTCAATATTTTCTTACAGATTGATACAATTGTTCGTGTCATTAGTAACGTTCTTTTCAGAATTATTTAAAAATTATAGTAATTATTATAATTGATGTAATCAAATAATGAAAAGCAAGAAATCTATATGTTTAATTATTTTAATTATGTATACATTTTACATCTAGAAGTTACCTTATAAAGAATAGTTTCTTTAATAAATCAATTTAAAGAGGAGACTGTATAGAGGCTCATCTTCTCAACAAGTAGGTAAAATCAATGTTTTAGCCAAAGGTTAATCAAGGATATGAAGATGAAAATATAAGTTGGAAATAATTAATATATTTACAATAGAAAAACATAAAATAATAGAAGAGATTTTTATGTTCATGTTCATGTTCATATTTACAGATGTGTTCACCAGCAAGTATTATATTTCACACGTTACATAAAAATATAGCGAATAGTTTCAAATTTGCGACAAGCCATTTATTCAAATTATTCAAATTAAATTTATAAATAAAAATTATGTATTATGTATGTTTGCATTCCATGATAAAACAATAATACCAAAGTAAATTAATATAAGACTCAATAAATTATCTATAAAAATACATTGATAATAATGCATTTATAAAATAATTGCTAGTAAATTACTCTTATAAGTGCGGGGAAATTTTTTGAGTGCACACTAAAGGTAAGAGGAACTTTTAGCAGGAGTCAAACAGTCGAGTACGTTTATAAAAAAAATATTATATCGGGAGATTTGTATCACCAATGTATAGCTATATTTCAAAGCAAAGTGTTTGTACAGAGCTGCAATACTATAAGTGGTTCGGTATTTATTCGTTTTTGTAAATAATATATAAAAGAGATCATTTGTGCATTACGTTATCGTTGACTTATTTAATTACAAAATATTCGTATTCCTCTATTTCAAACAGCAACATAATTTTACATTTATTTAATTTTGAATAAACAAACTAAAATTTAAATCGTACAAAATGAAATGGTTTACAAACAAATTAATCAAGCTTTTCTAAATGTTAAAAGTACAAAAAATCATAATCAGGAACTGCTAAATCTTTAGTAGGAGTTTTATTAGTTCCTCATAAAGCTATTAAAAATAATAGTATAATTCTTTTTTATTACTATACTGCATATATATATTAAATATAAATGCTTTAAAAAAATAACAGACAATAATAAATGTTAAAAAAAGTTAAGTTGCATTTAAGCTTATACATAAATGTTATCATAATATAACAGTCTTTGATTTGTAGATAGCTCATTTTGAAAATATAAATTTACTTATTTTATTTTAATTTTTTATAGTATATTTAAAGCTTAGATAGTCTCTCTTTTATATGCAATATTTAAGAAAAGTAATATACCTGTTAGGCTGAAACATTTCTTCCATAAGTTCATAAAAAATTATTTCGAAAATAAAAAACATAAATAACGTTCAAATTATTTCAATTTTAATTAGATCATGCATATACCCCCCACCCCCATAATGTATAATGGTTACTCACACTTTCTAATGATAGAAAAACGTTGAATAATTGTAACTGAAAATACAATAATATATAAAACTGTAATACATATATTTGTATTAAAATTTAAAAAGTTCTAATATAACAGTTTAAGTAAAGTATGCGTAAAAATATATAAATGAACGACCCATGACTATTTCATTTTTAAAACATTTTTAAAAATTAAATATAAAGTTTTATTTATATCTTATATCATCTAATCATCTAATCATGTAAATTAATAAATAGATGGTATAGATTTCAAAGAAAACAATTTGATTGAATGAGATATGTAACTTATAATTACTATTGCACCAACAATTACCATAGGCTATATCGAAATCGATAATAAATATTCTTTTGTGTTTAGCAATTACTTCAAACGTTCACACGTTCATACCTTAGACTTCATCACGATATATTTAACTAAAAAAGGTGCCTCTTATTTTTTAAATCTTTACAATTGATCTTTCTACATTTGTTTCTTCATATATATTGATTACTTTTACTCAGAAATGTTTACTTAATTAATTTAATCAATTGCACTATGGAATATGTTTCTTAAAGAAACAGTAATATTACACTAAACCATAGAGTAATAATAACAGTTTGTCAGGCTCTACGTTGGTAATTTATAATATATATATTACATAATACTATTCCACTCACAGTCTTTATTAATTACAAAAAAGATTACTTAAACGGTAATTTTATTTATTATTCCACAAATATTTTGTTATAAAAAATAAGTTAAAATTTAGAAATTATCAATTATTCCGATTGTCTCACTCATTATCCAGCGCTAATTTCTAGAGTTGTAAATAGTATAGTTTTATAGAATAACAATATGACTAAGTATTGTAGATTTTCATATTATTATAGGTATAATCCAAACAAAAATACACTTACAAATAATTAATCTAACCGTATCACATTTTTGTAACAATTTCAATTGTTTCGAAATTATAATTTCGATATAATTTTTAAAATATTCATGTATTTGTTTCTATATAATGTATTGTTTTATTCAAAATAAATTATTGCTAAATATAACCGTCATATAGCCATTATACATTTTACACATATATAACTAAACACACATTATATACATTTATCTGTATGCATTTACTTCCAAATATTGATTTTGTAATTACTAGTTTTAGCGTGAATAATGAAGGTTATTACATACATGGATGTGTTACTTGGCTGTTGGATATGTATGTACGTATAATAATTCAAAATTTTAAGCTAAATGTTTTATGCCATCAAGACACACTACTAAATAGGTATATTCACGAATGTTTTATATAACTTGTGAAACATAAAAACGAGAAATATGTTATTTCAAATGACTAAATGACTATGTGTAAAATTAAAACCTATTTCAAAGAGAAACATAAAAGAGTAAAAAATATGTGTGAACATAAATTTACATTATTTTTACAATAAATATTTTGAAAAAAAAATAATATTCAAACAGTATACG
The DNA here is from genome assembly GCA_036023295.1 of Invenusta paracnida. Lineage (NCBI taxonomy): Eukaryota > Metazoa > Platyhelminthes > Proseriata > Coelogynoporidae > Invenusta > Invenusta paracnida. Next base: position 14,015 of record JAYRBW010065363.1, on the reverse strand, counting down.
AGTATAGAATGTATATATTTTATAAGAGATACGTATAAAATTAACCTTTATACACACATATTATACTCGCGTTAATAAATATACATGTACGTTAGTCTAATAGTATATTGCTAACATTTCCATTGTAAAACAAAAACATTAATTAATAGAATTATCAATAGCAACAATATATTCACGGAATGTATAGCAGGAAGTTAATCAACATTAAATAGAATAAAAGAAATTCTGTATTATAGCAAGCTTCATATATGACTGTACGGTATATACATATACATATATCATTATCAATATGTACAATTATTTATTCTTCAACAACAATAGAACCTCGATAACAAGCTAATTAACTTATATTATATATATATATTTATGAAAATAATTTTTGTTCATAGAATTATGCAAACTCGTATATATATAAATAATATATATTCCCTAACGTTTTGCGTGAGTTTCCACTATAGGTATGTATCAGTCTATTATAATTTTGTATACTATATACAAATATGGATATATTCATCAATTAAAAATATATTAATATGATTGATTATATAAAATGACTATGCACATCTAAGTTAAAATCATAGCTGAAAATTGTGGATCGATTAACAGTTTATCAAAGAGCAGTTCCAGATTCCTTAGTGATGATTGATAACCGAGACAAAAATTATTCTGTGGAAATAATATTATGTGTGTGCATTTAATGATTTCTGTGTTTGTCTATCTCTCATAAAAATGAAACAATGCCTTAATAATTCAGATTGTGGCTAAGTCATTTTATGAAACACTATTTAAACAAATATTAATAGTGTATTATTATTATAAAATAAATATTAGGAAAATATATATGTATTCTGTTTAAAACATTACAAGAGTTAGAATTGACATATGCATTTATTTTATATAGAAATGTGTATTTCATGATTCGCATATACACTTGACTAAATTTAATTCTATATATAAGGGACGGATGCTAAATCAAACAGCTTTATGAAATATACATCACACTATAAATATACCTATCACAAATCACCAAAGTATTTAATTACTTACATAACTCAGGGGTATAAAGTTTAAGAAAGTAACAAATAATACTTACTGCGCAAAGAAACAACAAATGTTGAGTTGAAAAAGTAAATTCACTACATTTGTAAAATATATATATATACACATTGCATACTTTTATGATATCAACTATATGTATTCTTGTGTTTTAAACATATGGATTATCTTAAGTAAACGTATCCATGTAACATTTTGTTATAGTCAAGTGTGTTGTAAATAATACGGAGCTTGTAGGACCCCAGACAAATCTAATTTTCTTTTAATCAATTCTACTCATAAATTAATTTAACGACCGCACCTCTTCTGAGATAAAGGACGTAACCTTTCTTGACAGCAAAAGGCCACACGAAATAATAGGAAAAGAAAGCGTTTCGTGGTCGTAATTTGATAGTTAGAGTGTGCCTCTGTGTCTACATCGACAAAATAAAATTATCATCTAGAAAAACTTCAATAATTCCACGAAACGTTAATCATTCATTCTGTATATATTGACCGCCTTATAGGAGAAAATGCCAACTCAATTTAAAGAATATGCTTGATATGCTAACTTACACAAAAGATATCGCTTTTTAATTTGGATGTATGAAATTGAATAATATTGTTTATAGTGAATTGAGTGTTGTAAGTTTATTTTACATTCTGTAATATAACTGAGTATTTATTGGATAATTTAAGAATTTAGCTAATAGATTTAAAAAACAGTACAAAAATAGAAGAAGCATGGTAAAATATTTACGTTTATCTAAAATAAATATCAAATATTATAAAAAATAAGTTTAATTAAAATTAAGTTATAAAATGCTTAAATAACCAGAATGTTGAAAATATTTTTATGAACAAGTACCTACATGGTGATGTTTTGTTAGTGAATATTTTGTACAAAAATATAAATATAATATTATGAACCTAAAGATGTAGTGAATGTTACTTCCTTTGTTGTGTATACATGAATATATCAACCAACAGATATATTACTAGCATATAATTACAAATGTGTGTCATATTTCTTGAATAAATAACTTAAATTGGTAATGTTTGATCATGTAATTATTAATTTAGAAGTAATGCTTCTAAATTTATAAAAAGTATTACATGTTTTAAAAAATAACATGCAGTATTTATAATAGAATTCCCCCAAAATGAATGTATCGTTTAATATTACCCACCGAAATTTTATAACTTTAAATGTACACTTCACAATATAAAAATGTTTATATAATAAAAAGTGAATGTCTTACAATAGTATAGATAAAAAATAATTACAACTCACTGTACGAGAGCATTCCTTTTGGTTACGCTCATAGCACACAAAACGAAAACAATTTATGCAGAACACACTCGCTTGCCGACTCCAATTGAAGAACCAAGACGAACGAACTAAACCGCTTTATCAAAAGGAAGAACACGGAATAATATGCGTCATAAATTCCGTTTCACGCAATTTGAATACACAAATATGACGATCTCCTGCGCCGGCCAAATATAAAGATGCAAAAACAAAATCCAAGGGAAAGACAATTTTACACTTCTTTTAACAGTTGTTGTTGTTCATGCGCTGCTTTTTGTTATTTTTTGACGAGTTCCCTTCAAATATAGGCTATTTATAATATGAAAACCAACAGTGTAAACAGATGGCGATTGACCAAAAGATGTGCCTGGGCGAGGCGAGGCGTGGTTACACCCTTATTGTTTGCACCCTTATTACAAGAACTGACCTTAGAGAGAGGAATTTCTCAGTTACTTTAATCCACAGGCCTGGTAGAGAGACTGCTGGAGAAGAGGAATGATTGAGTTAACGATCAGAGAGACGAAGGAAGATCCTAAGAATCCTCTTCACTTTGTCCTTCTGCCCTCTCTCACTCTCTTTCTCTCCTTCGTCTAGATCTAAACCTGCTGCAACCGTGTAAGCGTAATCCAGTTCGTTGATCAGAACCTGGTGAAGAAAAACTGATAGTCCCAAGAAACAGCCTCGAGCATCTGATCACCTTTCAATTACGTGCCATGCGACAGTTGGAGTCCACTTGATCAATGATACGACTGCCGTATGGTGTAGACTTCACTAAGTGCCGTACAAATGGAGAAAGTTACCCTCAACACATACCACAACAAGATGGCACAACTTTCCGACCTGGTCTCTAAATAACTACAGACGCGACACGATCTGTAAATTATGCCGCCGAAAGAAATACATTGACTGAAAAGTGAGGATATCAATTACTATTTCATAGTTGTAGGTACTGCAAGTGACAAGAAAGAATGAGGGGAATGGACAGAAGGAGGTTCCCACACTGCAGCATGCAGCGCTCTTCATTCATCCGAATACTGAGATTCTGGTTGGTTGAAGTAGAAAGGAAAGGGACAGAAGTGATGAGGGTAGGGGATGTGGGAAACACGTCGCTCCTCTCTTTTCTATCAAAGTCCTCTCCATGACTCTTCGGAGAATACCGAACGAAGAAGGAACAAGCGAACAAACGACGAGTAGAGAACCGAAGTCGACATCTCTAGATGTTCTATAGACGTTATGTATTTAGTTAACACGAGAAGCTCTCTTACTGACTAACTGACAAAACTATATAATGTATGTGTATGTCTCTTGAAGAGAGGCGAAAGGCGAGCGAAGAGGCGCGACGTTTGGAATTGGAATTACAGTTGTGTTATGATCAAGTTTTGTAGTCCGAATACTTCACCATAGGTGTTGGTTACTTGTGGAGTTTGTAGAAAGTTGTAATGGTGTGAGAAGCCTGACGTGCCTTCGTCCCTCCTCTGAGGCGAGAAATATGTGTACTAACATAGTAGCAATTAGAGCAAATGGAATCCCCAACCGAGATTCAATGTTGTCATCAAACGAGAGAACTTGTTGCCTATATGTATATATACGATTTATGAAGAAATAGGATAAACTGTTGGCGCAATGTGTCATTATAGATAGTATACCAGACAACCTTTGATGATTAAATTACATACTGAGGACGCTATTGGAATATGCACATAACAGTATAATGTGTTTATAGGATTATATTATTTCTGAAATAATTCTAGCATTTAAAAATCGAAATATTTATTATATATTTAAAAAATAATAATTTAATAATAATTAATTAAAATATTTATTTTCTTATTATAATTAAATTTTAATTATAATAAGAAAATTAAGAAAAACAACATTATTATTTCTCTATATACGTTTTTTTAGCAATAAAGCAAATATATATTTTCTTTATGAGATAAATGAATAAAAAAACACCCCTTTAATTTAACTTACTCGAAGATGTTTGTAATTTATTACATAATGTACAATTTTTTTACAAGCTATATTATCATGCAAATAAACACAAAAGCGTGGATTACATGTGAACCCCAAAACTAATTCTAAAATAAACCGAAATCGAAAATTCCCAGTGGAAATAGAATTCAGAAAATGTTAACTTCAACTGCGCGAAGAACAGTGGAAACACGAATAAAAAACATGTATTCATTTTATCTTTGCAAATCATGACGTTCTTATAGTTGTTTTATTTTGTGTCTTTATTGATAGACGTAATTTCACATGACTACATCCTAAAGAAACTGAAGCATTGAAGGGTAGATAATTCCCATGAGTTATAGATTATAGTTTTACTTTCGAATTTACATCGCATAGTAATCATAACATTTTTGTCTAACAAATCAGAATTTAATTTAAACTGTAAAATAGACGATATAAAAGCTAGATAATTAGATGTCAAAATCGTGTGAATAAACACTAGCGTAGCGTAATGTGTCAATTTATTAACTCGATAAAGTATTTCAGTTCTCTGAAATCAATTTTCAATAAATCAAAAAATAAATATATAAATATATTTTTTTTGTAAAAAAAATATATAAATATATTTTTTTTGTAAAAAAAATATTTAAAATTCATCCCTATCTAAAGCCTTGATATTCATTTTTCTGTATTTTTAGTTTATTCAGTTTTGTAATTTTACATAAAATTATCTAAAGCCTTGATATTCATTTTTCTGTATTTTTTTGTTTTTTCAGTTTTGTAATTTTTACATAAAATCATCCTCAACTTAGTAATTAACAATTAATCATTGTATTTAAGAAATGTTAAGTTAGTAATCTTTTTTAAATAAATCGTAGTTATACAAACTATTAATTGTATTGATCTTCCAATATATATATATTTTACGTCATAACAATCAACAATTGTTGTTGACCTATATAACCATCCATTTCCCTAATTTATATAAAACTATAATCATATACAAGTCATATAGGTAGTCTAAACAATCAATAAATAACTTGGACTAATAATCTGTTATTAGTCCAAGGATTTCAAAGATTCATTAAGATGTATTACAAATTGGTGGATATCTCGGCGGATTTTTCGCTGCCTCTGTTTCACAAAGCATTTGAAAAATAATTTAACAGCAATGTGCTATAATTTGCTGTTCTGCATCTTTTGACAAATTACCTCCATATGTAGTCACTAAAATAATCAAATTCGTCAATCTTCCCTTCTTCTCTAAGTTGACAATCAACATTTAAAGATAAAATTAAATCGATATTGACCTTATACCTAATGACAGCTCAGTTTGCTATAGATATACATATCTTTCTAAACTTATAATAACTGTAACTGTATGATCTAAAACCAACAATTACAATTTATTTTGATGACTCTCCAAGACATGTTAGGTTTTTCAATGACCGTAAAAACCACGCTTTGAATCGAGATCTATTTAATTTTTATTTCGTGATTTATTCAAACGAAATACTATATGTTTATACCATTCATAAATTAAATCGAAGAAATATAAATCTATATAAAACAACTTTTTTTAACTGAGATTACCTGATGAATCAATAAAAATGAATTCTAAAGTAAACAATAGTTAATAAAAAACAACAGTACTAACGTTTTTTTTTACAATTTATTTGGGTATCACTTGACTTAAATAATAACATTTTTAACCTTAACTTTTAACATAAATGTTAAAATATGAAGAAGAAAATGTACATAAACAATACCGTATAACGAGAATTTACTGCGAAGACATTAAAAATTAAGAACCTATTTTAATATTTATATCTATGCAAAATATAACATTTTTTAATTTTGTCAAAATGATTTAAATTTGATGCCTTTAAAATAAAACCTTTAAAATAAAATCTTCTTTTGCCAATTATTGAAATAAAAGTCCCTTTGGACAAAATATATTACAAATCGTCGAAAGCCTTTTAATGAATATAAATCCGATGTTGTATATTTCTACATTTGTAGAAAACCAAAAAATACATATTTTGTTCAGACAAATAAAGTCACGAATAAAATCGCAGATGAGTTTGCCAATAGACATCGATATCAAATATCGCCCTCATTGCGTACACATATAAAGATGTACAAGATATGCATAATGTGTTATAGGTACTCGCTCGCTTTATGAAAAATACATACAAATTAACTATTATAAAATAATACATATGACTGACTGTCTTCTAAACATGAAGGCTTATTTTAAGACAAACCAACCAACCTGGAATATTCGTAGCATTGCACAATATATATAGATGTATTAGGAATGAGTTCAGTGGGTATATTAATAAAAGCGCGAACATGAAGCAAGCTACACATCTGCCTCTGCATTATATATATATATCCAAAGTCATGTTTCACGAGTAATGTGGTTGTAGAAATTGCGCAGCGCCATAATACATATCTTCATGAGCTGTCTTTACATGCTATTTGCCTATAGTCTCACAGTACAATATAGCGAGTAAAGACTCAGACTGTATGTGGGTGAGTATATAGCTTGCTAGTTATATACGTGCATTGTTGGCAAGTCAGATATTGCAGAGGAGAATGAGTGACTGATGAGCTATCGCTTATGTAGGCAGAAACATGACAGCAAAAAGAAGTCATGCATCAATGTAGCCGTCACTTTAAAGAAATTTCCTGACTACGAATATTACGCGAACATTTTGCATAGTTTTAAATAAAGGTAATATAAATTCGGATTACGTACAGCAAACGAAAAATGTCAATTAATATAATATACTTTATGATACTGCCAGACAAGTGATTGCTTACATTAATTTTAGCATATATATTAACACAATATTATGAATTTATGTCAATTTATATGTATACCTAAACGTTTAATTTTAGGTGCAAAAATGTAATAATAATGTAACTAAAATTCGTTCAATTTGGAATTGTATCGTTCTAATTATTCATAATATAAATAACAATTCCGACGATGATTTTATTTTGAAACAAATTACAATATGAAATTGATAGAAATAAAAATGTTGCAAATCATAAGAATACAAATTTCAGAAACTATTTAAAATGTGTTTCAAATAGAATACTGAACAATAGGAAATACGTTAAACTAAATATGTTTTACAAAATAATTAGCTAGGTATTAAAAACAAGTGCACATATACAATATTAGAATAGTTTTAGATACACTACTTCTAGTAATATGTATAAAAATATTATTTAATAGTATTTATCATAAAAAATATTATACACTTACTCGACATTGAGATCGAACTCCTGCTTGTAAGAAATGAACCGATCCATCTGAGCATGAAGCAGAAAGGTGAGATTTGCTAGTTGAGATTCCGGAATCCTATCCGCCAAACGATTACCTTCTTTCAGTTGTTGTGAGCAAGCTTCTATCTCCACTCGAATTTCCTGAAAAAATTCAAATATAAACATAACTCAAAAATAAAATATTCGCTACTCAAATTCCACAAAATACATCCGATTTAGCTGCATACATAAGAGCATTCTATATTTAAGTCAAATATCATTATATTAGTCGATTTTCCTTGCTCATAATATAACATTACACGCGTCACATATTTAAAAAATATCACATTGCGTAAAGGACATTGAAGCTATCAATGTCTCACCTCAACACCTTCCTTAAGCCGAGAGAAGTCTCTACTGGCGCACTCAGCGAGCTGTTGTTTGAGGCCTTTGAGTAGACGCGTGCAGCTTTGCATGGAAGTCAAGAACTCCCTCTCCCCTCCCCCTCCTGCTGGTGTGTAAGCGGGAAGGTTGGCGCCAATGGGTATCGGTTCTGTGCCACCGGAAATTGTGGAACCCACCGAGGGGTCGATATAGCCACGGCCTTCCAGATTTTTCGTCAAAATCTCAATGTGCTTGGAGAGTTCCTCGCTCGGATGATTCTAGTTGATTCAATCCATGCATCGAGGGATATTTTAGTGTTAAATGGACACTAGTTTGTGTATGAAATACGAGTATATTCTTGTTCAAGTCTGAAATAGCATAATGCTAATTTTTTTAGATTTAATATTATGGTGATTGTTTATCTGAACTTGTTCAATTATATTCGGTATATAAATGTTACAATTTCAATTAGAGATATTTACGTAAAAAAAGGTTTTTTATTGTGGTACAGAACAACCGTGTAAAAGTTTAAATCAACAAGTATGGATTTTTGTTTTCAAAAAGCTTATTTACTAACTATTATAGTCAATTTCAGAAAACAAATCAAAAACATATCCTCTATCCTATAATTAGAGAAACAGAATAAAGAAATGAATTTTAAGGGGGAAATTCAAATCCTATGTCTTATAATTTGAGAAATATAAAGAAATGAATTTTAAGGGCAAATTTCAAGTCAAATGATTCTACATAAAACAATATAGAGATAAACTAAGCATAAATAAAATATTTTTTTATAACTGATGTCTAATAAAGGCTTGTGTATGTATATGTTTTAGTCAATTCTGAAAACTATATTAAATGTATTAAAAAAATTACATCAATTATAATGTATCAGACGTATGTGTATATATGTATAACATGTTAAAGAAATAATAAGTAAGTTCAATAATTACATGATGCTCCATTACAATCTTCTCTAATTCAGCAAGTTTATCATTGAGTTCATTACACGATTTCACTTCTTCCACAATTCTTTCCTTGACTTTCTCCCAAAAATTCTGAAAATAATGCAAATATTAAATATATATTAATAATAAAACTCGTTATTAATAAAAACAACTCTGAACAATAACATTCTTCATAAAAATATGCTATTTTTAAAACTTGCACTCTTTGAAGCACCTTTTTAGAATTCAAATTAAGAAATGATTACCAATTAATCTATATTTGGTAAAATAACAATTAGCCTAAACTGGAGATTTTTATGTGTTATAAGAAAGATTCTATCAACTTCATTGGACTCTTTAATTCTATCTCTACGAATTAATAATGCATTTGATAATTCCAAGTTTTTGAAAATCAGATTTAAAGTATACTATATTTTATTATAATATATAGAAACATATTTGCGTGTGTAAAAATATGAAATAGTTCCAAATACAATAGGAATTATATACATTAAAAGCATAACGACGTAAATGTCCATTTCGAAAGTAAACTGTCTGTTATTTGATAACTTTGTATCCAATTAATCTGATATTTTCCGGTTGTTATAGTATAATAGTAAGTCATATTGTTCCGAATTCCCAAAAAATCGATTACGATAAAATATGTAAATAAATAATATATTTTCACAATAATATTTACAAATTGTTTCATAGTGACAACAGTAGCTTATAATTCTGACTATGTATATTCTACAAGGTGTTTTGTCCAACCATTATATTAATACACTTTTTAACTCAGTAAGTATATTTGCATATTGTAATTATTAAAAATAATGATGAACAAACAAAATTGCTTTGAATTTTAAAATAAAAAATTTATAAAAGAGATTTTAACAAGAGATTTTTGAAGAACACAAAGCTTTATTATTTTATTTATTAAAATCATTAACAAATTATGACAACATTGCCAATACATTAATCTATAGAATAAATAATATTTGCCCTTTGAAATTATATGACCGAAATTATAGTTAATTAAAAAATCCTTTCAAATGTCAGAGGTAATTTATTGAGTAAAAATAGTATTTCGCAAATTCAGTAACTGTAAGTGTAAGATATACCCTTGAAAGATATCTTTCAAATGAAGTGTACGTCATTATATGGTTTCATTAAATGATTGAAAATTTCGTAATTTACAATATTGTATGCCTCTGAAATTAACAAAAATTGTATTTCAAGACATTAAATGCGCTATGAAAAATCACATAAATTATTGACAATAGTAAATACTGCATTTCTTAGTTTGTGAAAGTCTTTTTTTTAATTTTAAGGTCTTTTAACTTAACAAGAAAACTCAATTACACAATTAAAAAATAAGTTCAATTATTTCAGTAATTAATCTAGAAAATTGGAGCAATATTTCAAACAGGTAAGTTAAATGTATTTTTAAAACAACCAATCAAAAATAATCAAAAACAATTAATAGATCAATGTGTATTTTACAATTTTTAAATAATTAAATATACGAATATTTTTTTTTTTTTAAATAATCCACCACTTTCTAATAATTTGTCTGTTTTATTCGTATTTATATATTATTTTCAAAAATGTAATAAAATTATAATATAGATTTGTAAATGATTATATTTAAAATATAGAAATATAAATATTTTTTATAAGCAGCTCAAAATTTTAAATTAATACAAATTAGTAACTTAAGTTTAGATATTATAATTTATTCAAAAACTTAAGGATTATTGTGTAAAATATAGATATTATCATTCAATATTCAATTATTTTTTAATTATGCAAATACATTTTTACTTAAATTATAGCTTTAATAATTTTCTTTAGTAGAAACTTCACTTTTTTAATTATTAACGTGTATATTAAGTTATACTATGTATACACAATATTACGCGCAACTTACAATTTACGAAATGTGAGTAAAACTTCTATACAATCCCATAAATTCAATATATCGATTTATAATATGCGATACTTCGGAATAACTTTGAAAGATAAAAATAGATGGTAACATCACATTTGAGTTGAAAACAGTAATCTTCATTACAGAAAATGAAAATAAAATACAGAATATAATTATTTATAATTTAAAAAATGAAAAACTAATTTAAAATTGAAATGAATCAATAGTCTAGACAAACAAATAAAATTTGATTAATTAAATGTTTTTCAAGTAATAAATAATTTAAAATAATATTATATAGTTTCTTTTAAAAATTTCATATCTTATTTTGTTGTAATTATTTCCAAAATCATTTCATTTTCAGAAATATTTCTGTGTTATATTAATGTTCTCTAATTCTTTGATGAAACTGATACATAGTGAAATATACACTGAAATACATATAGTGAAGTGATTATTTTTAATTAACAATTCTGATGTGTGAAAATATGCATATGTTTTCCCATTTAACAAAATGTTGATGAATATTTTACCATACCATTGTTGCCATTATGAAAGTAAAACTGAAAAACATATTTCTTTAATATTTATGGACTATTTGATAATCTATTTAGTATAATAGTGTATATTTTAGTACATATATATTCTTCATGTTTAGAATTTAGACACGCCATAGTATTACATTCTAACAATCATATAATATAATATGCTAAAGTATTATAAGATTTTGCAAATAGGCTATTTGTATGCTAAATTAATCCTTCTAATCTTCTAAAATTTACTTATATAGGTATAAAAGTAATTTAACTTTAGTATTCTAAAACCTTTTTACATTTAATTAAAAAAAAGAAAATAGAGCACAGGTTACCCCATCGGTTTAGAAATAACTGATATAACTTCATAAATGACGAAATACTTAGTAAAAACCAAATTTATCTCTAAAATCTAATATTGGCATTTAATTTTATCATGTTTCCGTACAACCTAGACTACTGAAGAGCTATATTACTTAACACCAAGCAAGTAATCTACTAGTGTGTTCAACTTGGTACGATCTTTGCCATTACTGTCCCCAGAGCTATATTACTTAACACTACAAGCGAACAACAAGCAAGTAATCTACTAGTGTGTCCAACTTGGTACGATCTTTGCCATTACTGTCCCCAGAGCCTCCTGGAAGATTGGGAATCAATAAACAGACCTTTTCATCTGCTTAACATCCAACTAATACAATGGCCAGAAAGGGATGAGAAATTAAAGTATGTCTAAATCTGGGTCCGAACCTCTATTTTCACTTCTGTGTGTCACCAACTAAGCCACTCGCAACACCGTCCCATTTTTACAATGATTCCTCGTTTATCCGTACAAGTGAAATATACAAAATAGAAAGAATATTAGTGAGCACTTTTCGGAATTCCTTTTAATGTAAGCAATATAAGAATAATATAATATTTAAATAAACACTATCAATTATTTTAGCCTAATATTATTTTCGATTAAAGTGGAAAAAAAATTACTATTGTCATATTCTCTTGATAAGTTTCTGTTTTTGAAACTGTGATTATTCTAGACTAAATTTACTATATAGTCTATCTAAAATCATATCATGCAAATCTCTACAATTGAACAATTGATTTAAACTACCAGACTTCACTCAAACTGCATAACACACATCGTTATATTTTACAACTCCCTGAAGTTATGTAATTTAATAGATGTATCAGCTACGCTACTGCTTGTACTAATAAAATTACTGTAAAAACGAAAAGGTTAATGTTTTATATCGAAAAATATACCCTTGGTAGTATACGAGTATCCTTAAACAATATAATATGTTAATGTTTCAAAATGTTCACCAATTTTTTAATATAATCAATCAATATTTTTATTTTATTAGATAATTAATTTGTTAATTTTATACAAACGCTACAGCTAAATTCAGATTTATAACATCATTTATTCTTTACATATTATGTTACTATACTAATATTTGGAGAATTTATTTATATGTTTATATTTCATGAGTCTTGTTAATAAAACATATGCGTTGGAATGTCAAGTTAAATATATTTAGCATATCACTATTCTTAAAATGGAGGTATAAAAAATATATAATGTTTAAATCACACTCGTTTAAAAAGATATTTTCCAAAATTATAGGTTATTTTTAAATAAAATTTAGAAAACGTTTGAACAAAAGTTATAAAATGTTAATCTATTGAATAGTTAATTATTTAAAATTGAACCAAATGTGAATTTAATATGTTGAATAATGATAGCAAAGATCAAAAGAAAGTGAGCCTCTTACTCTAAGCTCATTGGCTGCCAGTTTGCTGTCGTCGTCAGTAGCTGCAGCTGCCAGGTCGTTTAGACGAACTTCAAGGAACATTTGTTGCGGTTCAAAAATCTAAAAATAATAGAGATGGCGAAAAAATATAACGCCTTGTGTACGTCTTATAACCGTTCATAAACGAAAAGCGAAATACTTTAAAATTTAAATTAACTGATGATAACGTCAGTGGGCTGATCAATGAACACTATACACCTATACAATAAATGTATAGATTATTTTTAATATTTTAAATTAGTATCGATTATTTATACAAATAGTACCTATTAAATAACGAAATTTATAAATTTACTTGACTTACCGTCTGATAATATTCCAGAAACGACTGAAAGAAAGTATAATGTATATGAATAAAGAATTAAAAAAACGAAGTAAAAAGCATATAAATTATATGTTTTAGGTAATTACTAAAATCGAATTTCGTTGATGTTTAATAATTGACTTGACTTTAAAGAAATGTGATAGAACTTTATATTTGGTTATTTCTATCAAAAAAGACTTCTATTTAATAAAATTTGGCGGTTTAATAGTCAAAAGATGCCAAATACCTAAAATTGGTTTCTAAATAAAAGTGATATAAAAGTGATATGACAGTTATTATATATAAATGTAATGTAATATATATAAATGTAAATGTAATATAAATATAATGTAATATAAATGTAATGATAAAGTTATTTCAAAAACTACCTTTAATACTTTCTTAAACTCGCGAGAAGCTTATATGCTTTTTTACCAAGATCTGGATCAGTAGTAATAGAATAAGGGAAGTGTGACGGTAGCGCGCTATTAAACCGGTTAAACACACCGCTGAGGGTCCTA
>JAYRBW010065362.1:0-53313 GCA_036023295.1 Invenusta paracnida | reverse complement strand
CTATGGTGTTGGATTTAGTATCAGGTACTTGGTATAAGCCAACAGGTTCTTCAAATACTTCATAACTATTGGTTACCCATCGTATGCATATTACGAGCTGTTCTCGGTTGGAGCAGTCTCTTGTCTCGTCAGCTGAAAGTGCAAATCACTGAACGGATTTGATGTCAACTAATACATAAAAAAATAAAAAAATCCAAAGGGCCTTAATTTATTTTCGGTTTTTCTGGGGGGGCAGAAATATACTCTCGCCCCCCAAGAAAACACAATCTGATAGTGAAACGTACACATTCATAACCATCAAATTCCTATAAATCTCATGTTGGTCAGAAAACTATCAATATCTCTCGATATAACTTCTAGACATCTCAGAGTCTTTAGTTATAGCTCACCACACACAGTAGGTATTACCATGTTTAACAACAATAACACAATTTTATAATGTGTTTTCATCATTCTCAACAGTTGGGTGATCGCTTTGGAAGTACTTATAGCTGTTAGAAACATATTTTTTTATTTTAATCTTAACAATAAATATTAATAAATTTAATTTATTGGGGTTGCTTAAAATAAAATCGTATTTCACTTTTTTAAATTAAAACTGATCAGTGACCATACCAAAAAATATTATTTTTAGATCATGTATATTATTACTATGGATGGTCGCAGTAGTATAGGGAGTTCATATAGGTTAAAAGTTTAACATACACATAAAAACGAAAAACAGAAACCCCAAGTATTGACAGTTTAGACATTCAATTTACACACACATATATTATATACAAACAATTCGGATTACAGAATTTTTGATGTTGTTAGTATTGTACATTTTTTTAAATCTGTCAAAATCTGCCCCGAAGTGTCAACAACTAGTGTATTAGAAACAAACAATCCCTTCACCTACAGTAAAGTTTGAACCCGTCACGTCTTGCTCGGCCAAAGTTATCTTGAAGATTGGCTGACAAAACTCTCCATTCCTTCAACAGAAAATCACAAACTTTTAATTCAATTTGGTAGAATTTCTCTGTACCCATGATATTTCAGGATATCCTATAATTGTACAATTGGATTTATATATCATGAGATCATTTGGACCACCGAATTGTCTGAATCCCCGAATTCTGCTTGAATTCAGTGATAACTAAGACGATCCATTCGGATGGAGGCACAACGCGGACGGCCATTTCCTTTTCTGTATGTAGCAAAACCATGCACTTCATACTTCTGTATGATCTTTGAAACGGTCCATTTTCCGTTATTGAATTTGGCGCAGTCAGGAAATTATGAAGTGGTGGGTCCAATGTTGCTTAGGACCGAGCTCCAAAAGTCGTAAATTAAAAGAATGTCACAAAATTTATTTTAAACTCATATTATTTGTAGAATGATTAAATTTGAATAATTTCAATGTATAAAAAACGAACGATATTCGTTTATGTGACACAATCTATGAATGCAATATATAGGCATTTGTTTAATCAATCAAAACGGATTTTGAATAAAGACGTCTTGGCATAATTTGTAAATAACGCTGTGTTATTTCCGCAGGCATAATATTCAGATCCCGATGGGTGTTGAGGAGCGCAAGAACGGTGAGTCTGTTAGATGACATAGTATTTCTGAAAGTAAAAAAAAAAAAAAAAAATTAACTTTTATAAAATTATATAGAAAGTAGTTTATTACCTACCTCAAATACGTTTTGATTTTCTTGAGAGTATAGAGAATGATTTTCTGGCCTCACATTTGGGTAAATGTCTTTATCAACGAAAGGAAGAGTAGATGATGCATCTTCTTGTGGATTTGTTTTTGATGCCGACAGTGCTTTCCATCGTCTGAGCTCGTTCTAAAATATGTGTGAATGAAAGAAAAAAATAAGTTAAAAGTATTTATAAACTACTTTTTAATGTCAACAAGACTGAATTGTGTAATAGTTTAAAGATGTGCATATTAAATATAATATATTGCAGCATATTGCCTATCGTGAGGAAATGTGCAGATGGAAGATCATTTTCTCACAATTGAGTCGTTTCACCAACTCGTCTGTGATGTCCATGCTGTCGATCGAAGAAGGTATTAATGAGAAAATGTCTTTAATGGGTGAGCTGCTATCGCTAAATCTCTCCAGCTCAGAGTTGATTTGGTCCAGAAATGGCGTGCCAACAGCAATCCGATAGTATGTCTCTGCACCGACATTAGAGCTATCGGACGAAATTACAGACAGAAGAAAACATATATTATCATATGTGTGCAGTTTACTTCAATTTGAAGTTTTTTTAAGGCACAAAAATATACCTGATATAAAAAAGGCGCCAATTATCCTTGAGGAGGAGGGGAGCTGGTCCAACCCCATCCTGGCTGCGCCCTCGCCAGGTTCTAATTCTACTTCTGTACTGCCTCCTGGTTATAATTGACAAGGAATCTTGACTAGTTAATTTCTAATATACACCTATATACGCACTTACCTATTATAAAAGATATCGAATTTTTACAAATAAACGCTTTGCCAATATATTGCCTAACTTATGACATAACCAGTAAATCTTTCAAATGATAATATTATAAAATCACTTTATTAAAATTATTTTTTGTACAAAATATAAACAAATATAGCAGTAATCCCAATTCAAAGTCTTATATATAACTTATATATATATATTTATATATTTATATAACATATTATTTATACATAATGTAACTATTATTCATGTTTGTTTCTTAAGTAATATTTCATACAACATTTAGGATATCCAATAATGTAATATTTTAAACAAAATTATTCATTTATGAAAAGAAATATATAAATATTATCTAATAATACATATATTTAAATTTAATATGAGTAAGAAATTACGTTTTAATCAAAATATAGAATAATATATAAATACGAGTATTTATGATAATTTCTGTGATAGCAAAAATGATTTAAAAATTGTGTTGCACACAGTTTGTATACATACATTTATACATGTATTTAAGATAATTTTCAAATTTTAAAAGTTGAAAGAGTATAGTTAAAAGTATTAATTATACTGTGCATATAAAAAAAAAAACATATTTTACTTATTATTAATACGTTGTACAATAAATCACGTAATCTTTTAATAAGAAATAAGTTTCAGAAATATAATACAGCAGAAAATATACTCTATTTGTTGAAAATTGTTCAATTTACACAGTAACTTTAATTAATAGCAGCAGATAAAAAATAGTAGCAATTTTTGAACGCTAATAATATTTATATAATATAATAATATTTGGGACATTTAAGGTTTCTCTTTCGAAAAAGCTAAAATTATTCAATTCAACTGATTTTTGGAAGTAATTTATTAATGTAATGATTTTTAGCATAATTAATGTTTAAAAAATCTAATTAGGTTAACAATTTTTTAATTAGATATGTTCACGTTACATATTTTTGGGACAAATTCTATTATTTTATATACCACTATGTTTATACGTCTTACGTGGAATTACAGAATTCAATTCTTATTCAAGATTAAATATATCAGCAGACCAGTCTACTTCACTATATATAATTTGACTTTCAAAACATTAACAGGTAATCTTGCTTCTGTTGTTACTAAAACTATTAAACCTAAGTACTCAATGTGGTCCTCACGGGAAATCGTTCTTAATTATGAGGCTTTTGGCTTAAATCGAGATATCTTAATGACCATCAAAGCTTTCTTAACCCGCGCAATCTCGTTTCATCATTGGTCAAAAGAACAAAATATACTGCCTAATATACATACATATAGTTTTAGTAATTAATTAAAAAGAAGGATATTTGGCTAACTCTGTCAAATGAACCATATTTAGTTAGGAGTATAGTAATATATTGGGTGGCTAATATTTGGATGAATAACATTGCTAGGAAGTTACCGTAGGTACAGGGAATACATTTAGGATAAACTATAAACAACTTGAAAATAGTATTTTTTAGTAAAATGCGTCAAATTTGTATTTTCGGATAAAAATGGGCACTTGTATATGAAGTGTCTATTCTACCAAATAAGATATATATCCTTCGTTTGAAGTCAACATTTGAGTTCTAATTTCTAACTATAAGTGTTATTAATGTATGCTATAATATTGAACACTAAAATAAATTCGAACACTAGTTAGAAGTTCGAACTAAAACAAATCTTAAGTTACACTCGCTATCGATTAATACCTTATACTAATATATGATTTATTGTTACTTCAATAAACTATATGTAGGAAGTATACATTTTGTTATAATTTACTCTCAGTAATCACAGACTTCTAGATTTCCTACATAGTTTTCAAGATGTTCATGTTGTTAAATCGGTTATTAATTTTACTAATTTTAGTTAATTTTGTTAAATCGGTTATTAATTTTACTAATTTTAGGCTATAAAAATCACCTTCAAAATTATTTCTATTACAATATAATGCAATCAGGAATATCAGAAAGTTCTAAATCTACATGGAATACTTGTTTAGCAAGAATATTATTGCGCCAGAGTTTCTGAAATGTGTTAGTTAAAAAGAAAACACAATTTTATAATTAATTTATTGCAATTGGAGAACCCATATCGTAACTAAATAAATACAATTGTTAATTTTATGTATGTATGTGTTAAAACTTACATGTAGGATTTTGTGAAATTTGATAATCATTGATTTCCCCCACACTACTTTTCCTTCTTTCTTTCTATTTCCTTACATTTCACATCTCTTCTCCTCCATTTTAAAGTTATACACACAGAAGACATACTCCACTACATTCTGCAGCGAGATATAAAGTTGGGTATTTCTAGCAGTATTCAAAGTATCTGCTACAAATTCTTCGTCTATAATATTATACCGGAATTCACAGGGAGGCTATAATCCTTCTGTCATTGTTTACTCCGTGTTAACATCTTTAATATTAACTATATGGTGCAACAACTGCTAAATTCAGACTTGTAGGACTATATTATACCGATCCATACAAATTACTTGAAGGGGAGCTGCTATACTGCATGGAAAGCAAACGGAAGTCGGGATACTAGTTTGCATTCCATATGAATGCATTTCTCTTCTCGTTTCGAGTTATAGAATATACAATGTGATTGTAGTCCTCTCATCTCTCGAGGTAGTTACCGAGTCGGTATAACAGCAACAAGCAACAGTAGCAAGCAAAAAGCAACAAACAAATTTTGTACATATATTTATTTATAGTTTCCCTATTGTATATGCACGCCTATGTATACTACATAGGTACATACACCTATATATACGCACTATACATGAGAATGTATACAGCCTGTTCTTCACTTGTTTCTGACCGTAGAATTAGTTTTTGCCGGAAAGAAAGGAGGACGGGAGAAAGATTAAGTCGTATACGCGCACTCTTATAAGAACCACAAGAGCGCGCCAATTTATGCAGCTCTAGAGCTATAGGTGGAAGGAGGACCTTATAATGTGAAGGACATGTTTGTCTTGTTCTCTAAAGTCAATTTACTTTTATTCCAGGGAACTTTAAGTGGGAGAATATCGAAGAAATTGAATCCCAGGCTTGAAGTGTGCGTGCAGATTGCCTCAACTGGAGAAACTTCGAGTAAGAATTATATCTTAGAGAAATATCTGGTGGCAAACACGCGCATAATAAACCTGCTGTCGTGAATACCTTATTCGTTTCACCAGATCATCGTAGGAGTTTGCTATATTTCATATTCTACTGGATTAAAATACAGGAAGTCTTTTCAAACATATTGCTTCCCGATAAGTTACGGGATTCTATTAAAAATTATCTACTCTGCAAAGACCGATATATTCATGGAATGGTCTTCCTTTAAAATAAAAATTAGGGTTATTTGAATATATATAGTAAACTGTTATCTTACCTTTCTATAAAGTTAATCCTATTTTTTCTATTTTAAAACCTGTTTATACTTAATTCTATTTTATCAATAATATACGTCATTATACTTTTCGTATAATATTCTTGATTCTTGTGATATATAAGAATACATAAAAACCAACCATGGTGTTTATGCCGATCAATGTTCCAACTTTAAATAATTAATATTAATATTAAGGCACATCGTAGTATGCCGTTATATGTTCAATACATTGCAATACTGCATTCACTGCGTTCACAACATAACATTATATAGGTACATTTCATATTTGCTTATATATGTTTGGTACGCAAATTCTTTCAATAAAAATGCCTGATTATTATCTATATACATTTACAATATTACTAATTTTCTATTTCAATGAATATTTAATAGTACTTTCTTACATAACCAAACGTTTAAAATAACATTTCTATAAAATAAATAAGTTTGGCTGTTTTAAATGCTGTAAGATTCGAGTGGGAATCACAGTACATAATATACAGTATAATGCAATAATTGGGTACCACAGTACATAATATACAGTATAATGCAATAATTGGGTAGCACAGTAATAATATCACTCTATATTTTTACATACAATTAACTTAAATAATTTATGTGAATATCCAACAAAGAAATATATATATATTTATTTAGATACATATAACATATATATGTATTTACGAGTAACGATAATAATGAATAAATAAAAAATATGTGTTTACCAATATATGCAATATTTTTAGTGTTGAATGTGTAAAAATAAAATGCTTGAACAATTCATAAATTACCCGCTTCTTAAAAACTTAAATATGAAGCAATACATATTTTACTTTTAGTCACTTAAATGTCTATCTTTAAATTATTCAATTATAAAGCCATTCCAAAATAAAATATGGACTAAATCTATGGTGGCCGAAAGAGTTAGGTAAGCGAGAGATGTCAATTTAGATCTCGACATGTAAAAGGCAATCTCGACTTGTAAAGGTAGAGCTCAACATTTACCTTTTAATGTCGAGCTTTACCTTTACACGTCAAATTCAATTTTTTCATTAACTTAACATTTTTGGTCGCCATACAAATCTGCCGAACTAAATAATTGAAATAGCAACTATTTACTGAAGTTTATCTGCAACGTACTATATTAAATCTGTTTTTTATTTATATTTATCTTGTCTATATTATACTTCTTTGTCAATTATACTTGAACTCGCTTTGTTCCTGCTGTATTGTATACAAAATGTACTGTTTTCGATATACCCTTTTCCCACATAAATAAATATGTTATGTTATGGCCAGGACAGTATAATAGAATTATGTTGCTCTATATGACCCTAAAAATGGAAAGAAAATGTTTTATGATTTTAAATTAATAAATTTTAATAACATCAAAAGTTGACCAAAATCGGATCCCCACAAAGTTTCTTATATTATAGTGTATATACTTATATTCTAATGCATGTATTAGGTGATGGTCACTATAAGTATCGATGACATTATTAACAAAGAATCTGTTTTCGACCATATATTTATTCGAGTTAAAAATCGAATAAATATAAATATAATAATTATTATTAATATTATCTAATAATGCTAAATTGTTAATGCGTTGTTGTTAAGATCGTACTCTATAATTATATATCATATATACATGGACCGTTTTCTTATAATATTTTGCGTTAAGTACATACTTTCAATTGTTATTTTGACTTAAAACTCAGGCGATATCAAACTATACGGAGAAAAGACATTTATTTACAGGAAACAATATAAAGAAGTCATATCCTTTTATACATGACTGAATAATTACTTTTAAAAATAACTGAGTTTCTAATTAAAAATCGTAATTGAATTATATCTTTACTGTACTGTTGTTAACAGTAATGGAAACAACAGTTGCACTAAATCATATTTTTCCAAGTACTTTTAGGATTATCGCATGTTATCGTAAACTCTTTTCATGGAAAATCATTACATCACAATGCTTTTTAAAATTTGAAAACAAAATTGAAAACAACGCGTGTTCATATTAATACTTCATAATTTTCTTAACAACCTGCACATATAAAAACAATTATGAGTAAACTATACGTGTAGAAGTTAAATATTTAGAAATTGAACATGAAGTAATCGTTGTGTGAAAGTTCTCTCTTGCACATTTGCTACACGTCTCATGTACTTTAAGTAGGTACTGAAAGAACACACGTACATAGACATTGATAAAACGAAAAAACGGATGCATATTTAAAAATCAAGGGACGTGCACATTTACCCTCGCATCAGACAAAGAACCATCGGAAAACACAAAACAAGGGTCAGTAGTTTCAGAGAGAGAAAATGTTGCAAAGAATAGAATTTCAATATAAAATAACATATTTTCTTAGTGATATCTGGTTATATACTGGACTCATTCAGAGTGCACTGAGAAAGTAGTAGGTATATGTATATCGACAGGAAGATGAAGAGAAAGGTAGCGATGGAAGGAAAGGAAAGTAGAAGGTAGGAGAGGAAAGGGCTATAGGGCGATAATGGATCATTATTTTGTTCTCTAGGTTGATTATTTTATTCTGAGCAAGAAGGGTACATAATGGGTGCCTCCCCTATTCATTAGACACCGCTTTGTGCTTTCTCTCAGTTCGTCGTAAAAGTCAGGGGAAGATTTTGCTGAAGGTGGTACTAGGCTCTGTGGTGATTAACTACATTACTTTCCATGCCACTCTACCAAAATATTAGTATAACAGAGAGTATAGGACAGTATGCGTACAGGCCGAACATTACTTATCTGTGATACTCTCTCGTACTTCTAAAGCAACCCAGTTAGCGGAGGTATTACCATCGGAATTTGCCGGTATTTCTCCCGGAATAGATAAACACATTCATAATCACTTGCTTCGTGCTTTTACTTGGCCACAACATGCATTTGTAGTGAAATTTGCAAAAGAAAAATGCGAGAGAGACAAAATATACATATAAAAGGGAAAGAGAACTATAAGAGAGGCATGAGATTTCTACTGGGATGGGCTTCGTGGCTTGTCTTCTTATTGCAGTTTCAGGCTGTCTGGGATATGCCTGACTCGTATAATAATAGTACAGTGTGTATGAATGCTACCGAACAGCTACAGAATCGCGCATTGTCAACATTCGCCGTGGTCATGAAATTTGAAATGTGTGACGATATACAATACTAACTAACATTGAAAAGGAAGTGAGAAGGAAGATGACTGGGGCAGAGGTGAGGGGAGGACATTGAGTCTATTGCAGATGCCTTATTTTCTGGTTGATGTGCGTATGCACAATGCTTGCTCATCAGCTTTGTCGAAAAACCGGTTCTTTAACTCTTCGACAAAACGCGCAAGGGAGAAGGGGAAGGGAAGCGAAAGAAAACACGTTCGGAGACGAGAAAAGAGAGAAAACTCGGAAATGAGAGCTACCGTACCTTTAAATATCGCTGCCTATATTGTAAACAACATGCGAACTAGGTCAGAATGTGTTGTAGAGAAGGTAAGGGGAGCATAATGCAAAGCTACACAGACATTGGATAGAGCAAAATAAATTTTGGGTTAAACAAACACTACACTTGAGAGAGAGGGAGGAGAGAGAGAGACAGAGGAGAGAAAAGTCATGAGAGAGAAGAGTTAGTTAAGCTTCAGGAGGAATGACAGATCTATAGAAGCCAACAGAAAAAGAGGAGTTATGTGAAGACTGGAACTTTAGATATGTCCGTATACCATCCCGTTTTTCACTGGTTCCTTGCTCAAAAAGCGTGTGTGTCTTGGGTATACTTAAAGGATAAAGAGGAACTCCTTTCCTCTCGCCAACACAAAACCCAACAACGAACTTGTCTTTCCCCGTTCGTTGACTACTGCATATATCTCCTATTTCTACCTCCGTTGTTCCTCTATTTCCCTCCTCTTTCTGCTCTGTAGTCGTTGTCGTCCTCAGTTCACTAGCTCTGCCTGCAAGTTTCTTTCATATTGAATTGTTGAATTGACGGAAAGCCCCTTACCCAGCCACCCACCCCTTCTCCTCCCTCTTTCTCTCTATCTCGCCTTCTAGATCCTTTGTAGTTGTTGTTCAGACGTTCAGACGCCATTGCTCCACACTGCTTCTAAACTGGAAGTAGACGAATGAAAGAAGATGTTCGCCTAGCCTCTCCTTGGTTTGGTTTTTCTGTTAGGGTTGACATTCAGTAATTTCGTTGACAGAGGGTGTGTGCGCGTCCTTACCCCGTTCTATCCCTCTATCTCCCAATGATTATGTGCATGTAGATCATTTCTCCACGCCATCAATTTAATGCCCGCCGAGCGCCTCAGTCTTCAAATTTTATCAATTCAAACTTGCCACCACCGATACAAGAAAGAGTACCTCTTACCAGCAACACCTGCGTGCTCCGTTTGTTTTCCCGTCCATCACTGACCCCAAGACGTAGCCGTCCAATTTCATAAAACATCATTTTCAATCGCGCACAGATATCTATTGGATTCCAATTTCTCTATGCAAGCTGTGTAACAAAATGTTTCAAAGGAAGCTGTAAAAATTCAAGTGATCCCTGATCTTCCTCAAACTGTGAAATATATATATATATATTCTGTGTATGAAATCGATAATCATAACTCAAAGCCTTTGTCGACGTTGTTGAATTAGGAATTAAATTTACAACTCTAAATTAATTAATAAAATAGTGGCCCGTGTCACAATTGATTTTATCTCTTACAAAGAAGTTGTACACTTGTGTCGAGTTCATTTTAGAGATCAAAGAGGGTGATTGGTTATATTATTTTCAGCTAAATTCCAGAGAAAGATATTCTCGTATTTGACCTCTGGGTTATACAAGGCGCAAAATAGCGGACACTTATATTGCAAATCTGGATATGAATTCTGCTGATACGGCATTCTTTTACTCGTAAGTTTTGAAAGATTCGTTATTTTGTATCTTTTTAAAAAGTATGAACGATTCATATGTTCGATTTTATCAAATCAAAATTTCACTCCTAAGTTCAATATTATAATATAAACTGAATTAAAAATATCTACACATAATCATATATAATCACATGTTTATGATATGTACATATATATATAATATATAAATATAATCAGAATTATCAATATACTTATTGATACAATATAAGTAAACTTGTATAAGTACTTGTATAGTTATTATCATATATATTTAAATATTTAAGTATGTCGTTAAAATTGACAAAACTACATACATGAAATACAAGATAAATATATAGGTACATATAGCTAAGCAATGATAAAGTCAAAAAATTAACCGGTATTTATATTTGATCGTTTTGAAGGGAATCTTCATTGGTTTTTATTACCTACCAGCAATATTACAACATGATATTTGACTTGTTTTAAAAATATATGAAGACAAATCTAACTTTTATGACATGTGTACTTTTATTTAGTAAATAAATCCATTTTAATATACCTACATATTTTAATAGGTGTATAATTTATTTGTATTATAATATTACATATTTTATAAAAAATGTCTAATTGTTAAAATTTTATGACACAAACTATAAATTCCCTTGAAAGTTTTCTAGGACTATCCTTATAATCTGTATGTCTATTAGTATTTACTTTAAATTAGCACAGGTTTGAATTAATTAATTAATTCGTATGTATGAATTAGGAAGATAGTTTCTGATTTTAATGCATTAGGTCGTGCATAGATCATATCTGATGTAGACGTCAATATTCCACTGAAAACTGCTTGTTACAGCAACTTAAATTGATTCTGAATATCACAAATATTTATAGAAAAAATGTCTACATTTATTATATTCCAGCAGTATGACAATAATGCTTGTACATATATAGGATTTACAAGTTCTGAACTTTTATAGATTTCATTCAACCAGATAATAAATCAAAATTTTATTATTCTAGTCTATATTAGTTGGCCTTTCATGAAATATGATCTATATTTTGACTGTGGAAGTACATATATACAGAAGCATTTGAATTGAATGTTAACGATACATTGTATGTTTCATATTATTTACACATATTATTTACACATATATACTACCGATCTATCTCATTTGTTTACACCAATCAATTATTATAACTTTTCGTTTACACTTCATTATGACAATGATTATGTTATAACACACAAATGATATTTAATATAAATAACTATATTATTATTGACGACTTACATTGAACGTGTACTCAAAAATAATTTTTAAACGTTTAGATATTATTTTGTATATCGATAAATGCATTTTTCGAAAATAAAGTATAACAACAGGATATTTAATATTGAGTAAAAAATCGTCGATAGCGGATTTCATGTCGCACGAAAAATATAGCAACAAAAATGTTGTTTTTGTAAATTACAATTATTTCGCCTAAATGCTTAAATAAGATAAAGAAAAAACTTTTTTGTCAAGAAACAAAGACGTGCGAAGGCTAAATCGGGAATATATGGATTATGCAGAAAACACGGCGATTCAACCCGAGCATTTATTTATAAGCATATGAAATGGAACTATTCGAGAAATATACAATTTTAACATTTTCGCACACGCATACATATGTAATACGCAAAATTACAACATTTACAATAATTTTCCTATCATGATAACTCTAAAATCTTCATACATAAAAAATAATTATTAGAAGTCGCGTAATTGTATAAGCTTTTATAATGAAATACAGAACAATTGAATCCACTTGAATTCAATCAATAGTTAAAAATATTATCGATCACAAGCAGTTCAAACATAAACTAGGAAAGCCTTACTAACATACTATACATAGAGTAATTAAACAATACTCTCTATCAATACTATATGGGTACTTATTTAGAAGGATGATTAACTTTATATTTTCTTATGCTTTCTTTAAATTGGGTGTTCTCAATTATCTTTGTCATTTGTATTAATTTGATCTTAAACAAAGTTTATATTGTTTTAACAGTCATGGTTTTATTCTCTCTTTCTAAGTAGATTAAAATTTTGAAACTCGACGGGCATCACTGCTATCCCAATTTGTTAGGTAACATTCTGACGAAATATATTTGGTATTTGCATGTCCTATAGATTTTCTAAAGAAACGTTTTGAGCTCATAGATGCACATTCCAGTGAAAAACTTTTTTAGTAGATTTATTCTTTAAACGTAATTGAGGAAGTTATCACTAATTAACTAATTAACTAATACAACATAATACATACAATTTGATGTCAAAACTGGATATCTATGCATACGCATATATAAATACTTTGCACACAAATAATATATAATTTATGATTAAAACTAATTTTCAATGGTTTATTATAGATTCGTTGATTCCTAAGTTTAGAGAGTTTATGCAAGCATATTAAACACATTACTATAATGAAATTATTGATAAAACTTTATCTATATGTAAATTGTGACTATTTAATTGATTATATATGATCAATATTTAGAGTTGTATATTGAAAAGGGTAAAGTTGTGCGCTTATCAGGTTATTATATTCGTGTAGCAATTACCTATATATACTCTAGGGTATAGCATGATAAGTTTAATAGATTTAATAAGTTCAGTTCCCTCTTGTAAACGATAAATTTGTGCATCCTGTAATACACTCACTATTTACAAAAAACATGCAATTATTGGAGCCAAATCAAGATAGAAGCTTTTTCAGGCTGCAATATATTTATTATTCATTCGCTTCTAAAATAATTTAAAAATCGATTTTCTTTTTAACTCTGGAAAGTTTATTTTGATTTAACTGCAAGTGTATGTATTAGTTATAGGTATATATGGGCTACTCATATAATATGCCCATAAATAAAATTATTTTTATTCATAAGCATTTGAAAAAAATATTATTCGGATATATGTCCCAGTATTGTTCAAGTAAACAGAATTAAAATATTACAAAATATATATTAGGTATAGCTATAATTTATATCTATAAGGTAATAGTTTTCCGTAGATATTTTATGCTCACATTAATAATATTATATGGGATAGCAAACATCCTATAATTTACTCGTATAAAATAGCTATTCATAGTTGTATAATATCGCTTATTTCAAATTATGTGGATATACAAGGCTGCGTCAAAATCATGCATCATCGAGAAAGTAATCAAATAATAATCTATTTTTATGGTGTCAAACATTATCAAAATTTGGTATAAATAATACCTAAGTAACACTATTTCATTAATTGCTAAAACTGACTCTTCAGTGAAGACTTAATTCCTGATTAACTAATAATTGTGAGTGAGTACTGGAGAGTTTAATGGCACACAAAAGCAGGCACCTCACATTCCAAATCAATGTTTTAATAATATTCTCTCTCTATCAAGACGATTATCGAAAGTCGTATTAATGTGGGATGACGTTCCATTTTACTGAAATCCCAATTGTTTATTTTAATGGAATGTAAAATCATTGATGGAGACATAACACAATTATGACGCATCGACATTACCTCGGAACATGATCCTGAGTTAAAATAATGTAATATATTTACAGTTGCATAAGCAAATAAGGAATAATTTTCGTACAAACTTAAATGTACGACAAATATCCATTATCTAAAGCTCATAAATTAGATCTTCATTGGATCTGTTCAATGTAACAATACAAGAGCCACTGTGACAATTTTTAAAATCGTGTTACTGTTGTAATATTTATAACTAACTTGAACAATACGTTCGGTAAATGAAAATTAATTATTATTGTATATACATATCTATATTACCTATATGTACGAGGCGCGAATTTCGACACATCTTGTATTTTAAAGTAAACATGAACTATTATAAACAAAATACTTACAGAATTGTATAATTATAAATTTTAAGTGTCATTTGTGCTATTGTGTTGATTGTATTATTTGGGTATGTTGCCTGCTGATAGTTCCTGTGTTATAAGAATTAATTAAATTTGAGACTGGTTTATCGAAATCTGGTGCATTGTTAAAAGTTGTAACATTTAAAACGCTCGCGCTGTACCTAAAATATGAATCTATTAAATATAGCGAATTTCTGACAATTTTTTAAATATGATATACATTGATTCTTTGAAAGGTCGCATTTCAACATATAATTATATACATAATTTTGGAAACATAATTATATATTTATATTATTGAGCTAGCCATTATTTTTTATTATTTCATTACTTCGTTTAATTTTAACCTCGACCAATTCGACATTGATGTAAATTAACCTTTTCCAGTACGATATATAATTTCGTTTGAAACCATTTTGAATATTTTCTAGTGCATATATAGATTAAATAAAAAAATGGTTCTATCTCAACTTTTCTATGTGATTTCTTAATTGGGATAAAAATCTATCTAATGTATTCTTTGGAATTCTTTAATTCCTAATACCCTTCAGTATTATATTATTATTAGATGGACCTTTAAGGTTGGTTTTATTTACTCCTGGTGCCACGTTTATGTTATTTTTTAATAACTATATATGATTTTGGAAAATACAATACAATAGTTTCGAGATTAACGTTCTATAATTTCAATGATTTAGATTAATATTTCTATATTATAGCCTTCTCAGTTTAAACGTGACCACTATTATAACTCATTTTGTTTTTTGTTTATATGTATATTTACGAATTACGTGTAAATAGGATGCTTTTTGTTAAGAATATTTCTGTAATTAGCCCTATTTCGTTCAGATATTGTTTTGCTTTAAGCCTATAGAAAGAGATTATTAATGAGCAATTAATTTTTTTAATCGTTGAAATATATATCGATCTCTTTCATGTGAGTTTTGGACTAAGTATAAAACTATATTTGTAGTTATATACCTAAGTAATATACAATTTAGATATTGAACAGCTCTTACTCTTATGTAAATTTTGAAGATTTCGATTTGTAGAATCCACGGGCTGTTATGTGAGAAATATATAATATTTGTACTTATTCCATTAGAAAAAATAGCTAACTCAATGAATTAATAGATAAGAATTGTAAATAAATAGGGAAAAAAGATAATATCACTAAAGATAAAATCAATATCTATCACGCGTTGTGCGGAACATGGACAGTCAGAATTAGTCCACTTCCTCCTGTTGTTTGTTTGTGTTCTTGACTTCACTATTTATTCTACTTACTTAAACTGCAAGTATACTCATTTATGATGCAAGAAAGATTGTGTATTATATATTTTTTAGAATATAGAGGAAATGTAATCTATTATTTATAATTTTCCTAATATAAGTAAATTTACAATTATTATTAATTATTCAGTTATAATTAATACACATTTCATAGTCCACAACGATTTATTTGAAGTATCTAAACACTTTAGGCTCACCGTTGCGATGATTAGACTGTTAAATAATTTCCTAGCTAATCTTATACGTGTTCCAACGTACTAAATTCTATGTAAGTGTTTATTTTTAATATTGACCTTTATAACTGTAGTATTGTTAGCTTTTATTTGAAAGAGACAATTTTTGAATTTAATTTCGTGAATATATAATTTCTTCCCTATAAAAAATGTCAGGTAAATCCATCCATCGTTTTGTGGACGAAATTGAGAAAGCAGTTTTCAATTCTGTTTATCAGGTGACTGCTTTAAAGCCTAAATTAAAAATTCACAATTAAATAATAGAAAATAACATGAAAAAGCCATGCTCTTGTGTTACAAATAAGTCTGTATCACACATGTAGTGAACTAAAAAATCTTTACATATAGGCACACTCGCTTGTGCACATTTTATACATTGCGCTAATTAATACATACATTTACGAAACAATATATTTTGTATATTCTTTAGTTGTAAAAACTGACTGGGCAATAAATATTTGTACAGCCACCTATTTATTGGGGTTATGAGAAGTGAATTAGTAATAATATGAAATCAGTCACTAATGCAAATTACCAGGAAGAACTTTATGTGTATTCCACAAGTCAGATATTGAGTTAAAGAGAGGTGGGAGGGGGGGGGGGGTACTTTCTGAATATTTTATGCATTGTATCAGCAGGCGAGCAGGCGGTATATCAATAAACAATTTATAAAGATGTAGGCTATGACACATTGACAATGCTGCGCATAATGTATTTTATAGAACTGTTAAGCTCTCTATGACATATAGGACATATACATATACATATCGATGTATACCAATTGTATAGTTGTGTGAGGGCCCTCAATTCTCTCTCTGTATTTGCATGTATTATTTTTAATCTCAAACATGTACTATACTTAGATAACATTTTTCCTAGTTGCTTATGATAGACAAACTTATTGATTGATTACATGTGCATCTCGGGCTCTGTGATTATAGTTCATGAGAGCTATAGTGAAGAACTATTAAACATTATTAATATCCGATTAAATTAAGGAACCACTATTATAGTTGACCGTTCCTTTATATACAGCCTTGTATCTTAACCTAAATATTATTATCCGTTATATTGAATCCTCTATAATACCAGTTAGCTTAGTGGAGTAGCATATAGGATGAATGAATTACCAGATTCATCCTATGCAGAATAGAGAATAGGGAGTGAATGTTATTTTTCTAAAATTAGATTATTTTTCTGTTTACCGATTTGCATACAAAAATAGTGGTGTTATATTTTGGATAATTTGTGGCAATTCATTGTGGATTTATTCTCTCTAAATGTGGATGTTTTCTTGCCCATTTTCACAATTGCGGTCATCAGTAAGTTACTTATTGTGAAATATTTGATATCATAAAGTTTTATTGAATGACTCATAAAAATACAGATATATACGATACTATTTAGTATATATACTAAATAGCCATGTAAAATAATAAACGCAAAGAATTTAATCCTATTGATTGTGTTTACAATTCATACTACTATCGCTTCATCAAACCTAATTTTCAATAGTATAGTACGTTAGACATATAATATGTCCTGATTATATAGTAACATAGTTTATTAGAGTACAGATGTATGTATTAACATTTACTGAATGTATTCTAAATGTCAGATTTTATGAACTAAGAAATATGGGTTTCTAAATTGAATAAAAGTGATTTTTATATACTATTATTGCTTCACCAAACAGAATACATTGATTAAAATAAAAAATGTTGGCAAGACATTTTTTTCAATAGTATGAAGAATACATAAATATTTAGCGTGGTTGTTTTATGTATAAACCACTCGGAAACTAATTATAGGATTGATTATTTTACCAGAGTACATGAAGATACTTGATCAATTCGATCTTTTATAGGTTATTTACTCTGCAATATTTTTATTGAGCCTTAAGAAACTGCACGAGTAGAAAATTCATAAATCCATTAAAAAATTTATTTAATAAACTTCAATAATAATCATGCCAAGAAATATTAATGTTGACCGTGGTAAACATATGTAAATATTTACTTTTTATAAAAACTTTTATAATTACAAAATGAAGGACAGGACAGAGAAATAATGTTTATGAAGCTAAATGTGCAATTTTGTAATAAAAAGTCATTGATAACATTTTTCTTTGATATTCTCATAGAGTAAATAGAGTTCTACAATTTACTCTATATGGATATTATATTATATTATAGAAATTTTGAAATTTAATAATCACAAATATATCGATTAAATCGAGTATTATATAGGATAATTTAAATATTTGTCAAAATCAATTTGATTCGGTTTCGCCGTCGGTAACTATTTTAAAGAATATTCACGTTTAATTACATTATTATTATATAGTATATAGTGATCTGGCCGTCTATGCTTTATCTAATCTATATATCTACTCTAATATATCTACATATATTATTCAACCAGGAATTAATCAAACATTATTTATAATATCCAACATTTTATAAAAAATGTTCATGTTATAATCTCGTTTTTGCTTTCAATTTTAGTACCTATGTATAGTTAATACCGATTAATATTGACAGCCTATTTCTCTTTAGAAGTTAAGAGGAGCCTTTCGTTATATTATTCAAAATGTCTTATTCATTATCGATCAGAATTGCTTCCAAGTTTTATGCGTTTATCATGCGAAATTGTAAAGAGATATAAAAATATACTAAAATATACTAAAGCTCCAAAAATGTTGTTGAAAAGCTGAAATATTCTAAATGTCAATCTGTGTTATTTTCTTTATGTATTAGTCAATACTTTTAAGGATACTTATTTATTGTGTTTCATAGTACTATAGGTATATTGATTTGAATAACTTGAAATTAGAAACATGTTGATGCATTCATGTAATTGTGTACCTATTAAGCAATAAAATGCATTTATAAACCCAATATATATTATACATTATCTATGTTTGTGCTATATAAATTTGAGTAATCTAGGATTTTAGCCCTAGATTAGTGGTAGATAAGTTTTAAATCTTCTTGAATATTAAAACTGTTTAGAACGTCTACCGCTTATTTACTGGAAAACCTTTGTAAAACATAGTTTTAAATTAATGTCTTTTAAATTAATTAATTAGATTAAAATTAATGTCAATTGTAATTATAATTATTGTATAAAACTTTCAATTAAAACTTTTTTTTATATTTTAAATTTTTATGAATTAAAATTATTTTAATTTCTATATTTGAAGTGATAAAAATCGAAATATTTAGTACTTCGTATTTTTACCAAAATAGCAAACTTCATATTGAAATATAATGATTTTCTATTTAAAAATGTTACAGCGTGATGCATATATAATCATTAAGAGTTGAAAAGTCTGTCTATCAATTATACTCAGTGATTTTACATGTAGAATTTCTATGCCAAGTTAGAAATACGCCAGAATTTGGGCAAAATATGTTGGCATCATTATATTTTGAATTAATTTATTAATATGTGTTCTCACAAAATAATTAATCTATAATAAAGTGTTATTATTCTTAAGGAAATCTCTATAACCCATAGATATTTGTATTAGTGTATATAGATACCTTGAATACGCGGACAACGTAATTGCGTTGTCCTCGCTTGAATATATTAATTAATCTCTATGCTCTAATCATAATCGATCCATTACAAAATTATATATCATTAGGCGTTTCCATTATCAACTATCAACATACACGAGCTAATGAAAACACAGTTTGTATTGGTCATAAATTGAAGTAGTTTTATTGTTAAACAAATATGAATATATATTATGGCTTTTAGATTTAATGATATCTTTAGATTGTGATTGTATAAATATTTTTAAATATATAATAAAGCAATATTTAAGTTAGTTTTAAGCTTTACTTCTTAAAAAGTATTTTTTGTAGTTTAATTTGATCGTTAATTTAATAATTGAGTCATATTTAGAGCTTTACATTTTATCATATCTCTATATGAAGTAAATGATTTTAAATATACTATTTTTTAAGTACTAGTAATGCTTAGGCATGAAAACATTTATGCGCAAATTATTGAAATGAATCACATAATAAATATTGCATTTCACAGAGTTTATGGTTGTTTTATCACTTACAAATGTATATAGGTATATATATATATACTTTTCTTTCATTGGTAGGTATATACATTAGCTAATAGAATTCTTTAATTTTGTCTCTTGCGAGAGATAAAACATGCAATAAATTCCTTTTACGAGGACAATTATATATAAATATAAATATAATTTATGAGTACGGTTTATGTACGTGCAAATAGTATATTATCCATTATAAAATTAACCAAGTTAAATTAATTATTGAATTGTATTTAGCATTAATATTAATAGTAAAATTAATACGATATATTGAAGTGAAGTCAGATGCATTTACTGTTATGAGTATAAAACTCAAATAGAAATATAGAGGTAGGTGTGACTAATTACTTCTTAACAAATATATATAAAATCTTACAATCGGAATTCACATATCTTTTTATATGTTTAGGTGCTATTCTATAAAATAGAAACCGATACGATTAAATTGAAATAAAAGTTATACTTTATATGGTATTTTCAAAGTAAAGATATTGACACAAAAATTGAGATAAATAGTTATTGTTATTGCTTTTTCAAATAAGACTTTCCAAGTAGTTTAGTATAAATTATTTAAAAGTTTAATAAATTCATTGATTTTGAACAAATTTTACGCTATTATTAACGGAAATATTCACTCTGCATGAGGTTTTCCTTAACAGATTTGTAATTGACAAAATTGTAATATATCTATACATTATACATTAAAAATAAATTTGAATTTAGAAGTATGTATTTTTGTAGTAATACTTTTTGTGCTAAAGTAAACTTTCTTTAAGTAGGAATTCGAAAACCAGCTCGAGGAGCTTCCGTATAAAGCGCTCCATCTATAAATGGAATCTCCTTGAAATAATAAGGAAAACGAGTTTAAAGCCTTATTTAGTTCATAGCTAATCCTCAGATTTGCTTCATATTTTATATAAATATTGTAAAGTTGTAGAAGCTGATGAATTGGTGTGCCCATTGCAGCATTCTAGTTATAAAATAAAATAAGAAGTCAGGAGCTCCGGAACACCAATAATAGCAGCAAGAGCTCCTGACTTCTTATTTTATTTTATTGTAGAAGCTGCTTGAGCGATACATAATATGATTTTCGCATACCACTCTTAAAATCGGTCATTATAGCACATTAATTAATTTTTGGCTTATTTAATACACAACAATATTTTTTCAATGTCCATGTAGCTCATATGTATAAATTTTTATGTCGAAAGCCATAATTGACAATTGATAATTGAAAATTAAGTAATATATTTTTATTTCCGATTTCGTCTTTCTGTGGACGCAAACGTCTACACTGAAAATTAAGGGCTTACCAATTCATATTTAAATGCTTTTAGTTTATAAATCTTTTATTACATCTTCAGGTCAGAAATTGATAAAAATATTGTGTGAACATTTTGTTTCAATCTGTTAATTTATTTATTAAAAATCAATTTTCTTTAATGCAGTTTTTACAAAAATTGGTTACGAAATTAATTTTAAAATTGCTTCAAATCATAGATATGGAATAATATAACCAATTTATTATATTTCATTATTTTATATCTATGCTTTAAATCACAGTACCTATAATATTGATAGTATTATTAATATATATCGAACAATTTATTCAACTACATTATTTATGAAATATGCTTAATACGTTAAATACATTATTCAACATCTCCAATTATGCTCCAAATATACGATACCAATTTCAAATATAATAGTTTTTAAATTATTAAAAAATAAATTTAAATCATTATGTTAAAATTCGATTAAATCAATAAAACTAATTACGGCAGAACTCAGTATCTAATTAAAGTAAATTAATCATTGATATTGATTAAGCTTTACCGATATTGACTTTTCAACTATGTAGATATAAATATGTATAGAAAATACTTAAGAGAATATTCTTTTATAACCCTCGGGTATGTATCGACTTAAATTAATTACAACTATCGACTATAATACCAGCTTACAATCCATTAATATATAGGTATAACCCGGTTAGAGTTTGTTACATTGTATAGTATAACACACGCCTAATCCCCTATAATAACATAATGGTGAGCATCGTCAATCTTGGCGCAATTAATTCAAGGCTACAAATTCATCGCGTGCGCGTGTTGAATGTCTACGCAAGAAAATCTAAAGCTCCATAGCGGCGCTTTCACCCGACCCCCATGATGTAGCCCTAAAAGCTAATATGTATTATACGACAAGCAAAATGTTGGCAATACTTATGCTGCAAAAGTGCTGCATTCATATATTAGCAGTTCTATTTCCATTGGTCTTTCTTTCTTTCCTCTATCCGTCTCTTTCTAATTTGAGTCTTCTCCATAATTCAGAGATAGCAGCAGCTCTTTCCCTGGCCTGCAGCAGCCTCAAAAATCTTTTAGAATGGCTAACGACTAAGCAATATAAAATATATTTACTAGGAATAAAGTGACTAGCAAAAAAGAAGAGGTGGAAAAGGGGGAAAGACGAAATTTATAACGCACTGCCATTATTTTCATATTTATTCCTTTTTCATCTGAGAAGTAATCTACAAGGAGTACGCCGACTTATAAACAAACACGAAATAAAATTATATTATTATTATACAATATTAGGTATAGGTGCATTTGGTTTGGCTTTATGCCTTTTGAAAGCGTCTCATTCTGACTCTAACGCTACTATATACAAGTCAGTGAGAGGAGAAAACGAAAAAGATTTGTGAGATTCTTTCCAAAGAGAAGCAGATCGTATTAACACTGCTATTGCCAGTCGATGGCATAATAAAACAGCCATATTAAAAAGATTAAGGCACAAAACGTAGCATAAGTTCTATCACCTAAATTTTTTCCTTCATTGTGATTTACATTTTTCCACATATCTTTGAAAATTTCAATTTGGACTGTAAATAACGTACCATGCCGATAACCACACCATACTTCATATAGATATATGTTTCTTTCTTTTAAAATAGTTACTTAAAAGTATATTTGAATTTGAAATATTATGTACATAACAAATGTACAAGTAATATAAATATTGCACATGAAATATTAATTTTTGTTGCCTCAAAGTTTTTTTTACAGTATATGTATATTGAGTTTTAGTCGTGGGCAAAGTTTATCTTTCAAATGAAGATAACAATCGATAATTTATTATTTATTATTTGAATACTTATTAGAATGCTAATGAGTTTTCCCCAACACGTAATATAATGTTTATCATAATAAATGCACAATAAATATATATTTATTATTATTGAAGCTTTAACCAGGTATCTCAGGTATTTATTTTAGAAATTCATCAAAGATTGAATATATTTTTACATAAACGTTATACTTATATTTCATGATACAGAATAATTTATGCATATAATAGAAAAAAACGTAATCACTTCTACCAGGTTGAAAATTTGGAAAACATAAATTAATATAACAGTTTTTTAGAAGTATCATTTAAAATACTATAATATTAGCAAAATTAAAATAATCAAAAATTAAAATAATTAAAA
The DNA here is from genome assembly GCA_036023295.1 of Invenusta paracnida. Lineage (NCBI taxonomy): Eukaryota > Metazoa > Platyhelminthes > Proseriata > Coelogynoporidae > Invenusta > Invenusta paracnida. The sequence continues at coordinate 29,555 of JAYRBW010065362.1, read as the reverse complement.
ATTAAAAATAATTTCATGTTTTTAATATACAGTTGATAGATTCATGTAAGGATTCTTTTTTGTAAATGATAATTTTGAGTATAGTATATGATTATACCGACATGGCGTAATGACACAGGAAAATGTTATTTATGTACAAAACACACAAAAATTAATGCTAAATTAATTAGATGATATAATATAAATACTTGAAATAATCAAATTTATGCTAACAAATGCTAATTAGTAATTATATTAATACATAGTGAAATAAATATCTATGTCACACACTTACTATTGATTTAGTATTCATATATATAGAGTTTGTTTAGACGAAAACATTACCTCTGACATGAGCACAGAATTGAAATGGAATGTAAATTATATGAGTACTTACTAACAGAAATGCATAAACGCATATTGATGTATACATATATAGACCTATATGTAGACGTCTTATATGTAGATCTATATGTACAGACGTATTATGTGTAGACGTCTTATATGTAGATCTATATGTACAGACGTATTATGTGTAGACGTATATGTAGATCTATATGTAGACGTATTATGTGTTGACGTATATGTAGACGCATGTGTAGACGCATGTGTAGACGTATATGTAGACGTATATATAGACCTCTTTTATGCAGATCTATATGTAGACGTCTTATTTGTAGATGTATATGTAGACGTCTTATTTGTAGATGTATATGTAGACGTATTATGTGTTGACGTATGTGTAGACGCATGTGTAGACGTATATGTAGACGTATTATGTGTTGCCGTATGTGTAGACGTATATGTAGACGTATTATGTGTAGACGTATATGTAGATGTATATGTAGACGTATTATGTGTAGACGTATATGCAGACGTATTATTTGTAGATGTATATGCAGACGTATTATTTGTAGATGTATATATAGACGTATATGTAGACGTATATGTAGACGTATATGTAGACGTATATGCAGACGTATATGTAGACCTATTAATATAGCTTAGGATATAAAGTAAAATAGAAAATAATAAAAGAAAAATAATTACTTTTTCATATAACATTTTCTCAGCACCTACTTATTACTCTAAATTGATTTATATATATATATAATTGTTATAATGTTACGTAATATTACGTACACAAAATTCCATAAAACCAAAGGAGCAAATATTTTTCCCCATTATTGTTTGAAAGTTATTACAAATGAATTTTGAAAGTATAGTTGAATAATATGTTAAAGCACTATTTTGTGTACACAATAATTTTACTTGCATAAAACAATAGTAAAATAATATTCCTCTGTCTCAAAATATACTATATGCGCGTGCAACGTATTATACTATATTATTATTAATTGCATTTATAGTAAAATCATAGCAATTATTGTCTCCTTAACTCGTGTTTTGCATTGATGAAATATTCTACGTTTTACTTTTGTTTTGTGTAGGTATATATATGCATTTTATGGATGAGGGTAAGCATACACTTATATAGAAACAGTTAGAGAAATTAATGGCATAAAACAACAACAACATTACAGTAATCTCTTCTCTAAAGCCGACAAAATAATATAATTATATAATCAACTAAGTATGGCTTTTTCTAAATCATCTATTCGATTTTTTATTTTTATTTACTAACATTATAATACAAATTAGTGTTTGCTAATATATACATATAAATATCAATGTATTTAGTAGTCTGCATTTATTTTGTATGAGTAAATTATTCTATCTTCTTTATTCATAATGTTCTCTTTGATAAAATTTCGAAATTGTTTTCTTTAATTTATTTTAAGCGAACATTATTTAATAAAATAGTAATACGAAACTCCTGATATCAAATATAGCCAGGTATAATTGTATAAAAATTATTATTTAAAAAGTAATGAACTAATTAACAATTAAACGTATTTTATATTTTTTGTTTTGTATATTGCGTTTCGTTTAAAGATACGATTATAATTAAATCCACATGAAGACACAGTTATCAAATTTGTATAAAAAGATATTTAAAAGTCACAAATTTCGCATGATTTGACCATGGAGTAATCATTACTCAGTGATATTGATTTTTGATCGAAATATTTTTAGACACATGTCAAGTGCATGAGTTATCCATTATGCAATAAATGTTTTATTTTATTTTACTCTATTCTACATATATTATAAAAAAAGTGAAACAAGTATGATGGATATTTCAAATAAAATTTTAACAACAGCAATGTTTTTTACAACAGTTTTTTTAAATAAAAACATATTATATATGCAACATTTGTACACACAAAAAAAAAATTTGAATAAATAGTTCCAAAATAAATGCAGGGGTAATCTATATGTACATTATTGATTTTTATAGCCTGCATTGTTAAAATGTGTGTTAATATATTTTTACGCATAGAGTATTATAACATAAAGTTTCAGAGTAGTAGTCAATGAGTATTTCTACTTCATCCTTTTCCCCATTCACAGTCGATCACAATCAAGTACGACTTCTTTCATGACAAATCAGTAATATTAGATTCAGTAAAATATATTTAGCATTTAAACTTCTGAACTCCCATACTCTTAAACCATAAAATCATAACTCTGAAATTGAGGCAAGTAGGTAAATACGGAAGATTACTTCCTCAAACAATGGCCAGAGAAACTAGATCGTATTATGAAGAGAGACTTACAATCGTTCATTTGGGCATAAAACAGAATGAATGGGAACAGACGCACGCATCGTTTTATTTGTTTGTCATTAGTTGGAAAGAGGAGGTGGAAGTTGGGGCTGGGGGGATGAATTGAAAATGCTCCTTCAAACTACTTTTACTCATTTTGGTTATTGTATGTGCTTGTATGCTACTATTTTCTTACTGTAAAGATTTAGTAAAATATTGATTTAACAAAACTTCTCTGAAATAGTAAATAGGTACTGTATTTAATTTTTAATAGAAATGTCATTAATTATAGATTTTTAGATACTTGTATTACGTTGAAATTGTTTAAGTCTCAATATATGTATTCTTTAAATAAAATAAATAAAATAAGAATTATTAGTATTCTTATTTTTTACCCACTTTGGAAATATTTCTAAAATAAAACGATTTTTCCTCAACAAAAGTGATGTATGCCCTTCTTATGAAATCATCAAGAGATGAAACTCTATCTATCAATACTCTATGTTTCTACCTTTGATACTGATAATTTGGTTTTAATATTAATTGTATTACTATAAAATTGTTGTGAAAATATCAATCAAACAACTTTACAAGTTTGTAAAAAGCTAAGTTAGTATAGTAGTGTATATGAAGTAAATTTTAACTTTTTAAGATACTTTAATAGAAATAAAATCAGAGGGTTTTATGAATTAAAATATTAGTATTATTTAAAATAATTTAAATTAAAAAAAGTTTAGTTTAAAAAAGATTAACTAATATATCTCTGTGAAAGTATTTTTATGAAAAATTTGACATAATTTCAACTTAATAATAAATTTATACACAAAAAATAGAGGAACGTAGATATACGTATCTGTAACCATGTGTGTGTTTGTTTATTTTCAGGAAAATTTAATTAAAAATTATGATATATATCTAAGCTATTATCGAAAATGAACCCTTGTTTTAGCTGGTAATATTTTTATATTACTAATAGTCAAAATCTTTCTCTCTATATACATATATGTCGACCAGTAATATACATACATAGTACCTAATAAGAACAGAATACATAATTTTACAGTTTTGAGGACGATGCAAGCATTAGATAGGATAATAATGGGTTTTCTGTCGAAAATATGCATAAACAACAATACAACAGACTATAATACAGGGATTTTTCTTGGCAGCATTTTTGCTTAATTAGAGTTTATATAAAAGCACAAAAGGAGGGAAGAAAAATAGAAATATAACCTACTATGAATAGTAAAATATGGAAGCAGTGTAGTCAGGCAGCGTTACATATTGGCATATTGCCTATAGAATAGCATACCATCGCATACACCGCAGCAATTGCAGTAAAATGTAAGCGTGTCATAAACTGAGTATAATAAAAGAATAAAAGACGAGTCTGTCTGTACTGAAGGTATGTGTACTATAGTAATGGTCTTCAGAATGTCAACTTGGACTGAATGAATCAGGGGAGAGGAGAGGAGAGGAAGGGGAGGTCACAACATTAATTCAAAGAAGTAGACGTTTTTGTGACATGCAGTCGACTATCAACTTTAGTCTCCCATTTCTCTTCTCTCTTTCCCTCAGTTCAGTTGAAGTTTCTCACACGAGCGGAGATTACGTACACAATCATACATTACAGAATATCATAATGCTATTGCCTTTATTGCCTAGTCATTTATATATTGTAGCTACCCTCGTCCGAATTATATTGATGTTTATCTAATGGAATCGATCTTTCTGCTCTTGACTCTCGTCCCCCTCCATTTCTCCAAGTGATTGGAACTAGTTGTGACAGATAGAGGGGGATAATCTTTTCGACTATGATATAACTTTTCGCGCTCGTTTGATTCTTTTCCGAAAATGAAGGGGGGGGGAGAGTTAAAGTGGAAAAGGATCATATTCTTCGTGCATTCCCAGCTCATTTTATTTCATTCCATCAAAAAGTGAGGCACAAAGAAAGAGAGAGAGAGAGAGAGAGAGAGACATAACAACCATCTCACCATATGAGACTGGATCCAAATGGGGACACGATTTAGGGAATATTAAACGATCAACGAACGAAGATGGCAGCTGAAGCGCTCACGAAAAATTGTCAGATGTATCTCTAGTCCAACCACATATTTTATCGATATGTTAGGATTTTGAAACTATAAATAATGTTTAGAGAGAGAGAGAGAGAGCAAAAGTGTGGGGAGGTGGTGGTGGCGGAATTGGTATCTACAAAGATAAGCAACCTGCTTGAATGCTATGTAACTGTCATTACGTGAGAATTATCCCAATATTTTTTCTTTTTTTGAAGCTCCCAAGGGACTGAAAGGACGATTAAATGTCATCTAGGTACATATAAATAAAAGTGAAGCTTCGATATAATATAGTCTAAAGAGATGGACAGTGTCTCGTATCTGGAACAAATGATTTCAGGTTTATCATACGTAGATATACCTGCGTTCGCTATGTACACATTATTTATTTGTTTATTGGTTCAGTTCAGATCAAAGCAGATACTAAAGATTCGTTATTGTTTAGTTACATAGAAATGATTAATGTTAATATAGAAGTACTTTGTCATTTTTAAATAAAGTGCACTATAGCAGAATATAATGGCTATATTTTTTATTGATGTATTCATAACATCATTATCCAATTAAGTATACACGATAATTTTACAAATTAAAAATTTATTCATAATATGCATCGTCGTCGTAGATAACACGTTAAAATTACGAAATGTGATTAGTTTTACTTCCAATGGAATGGCACGCATTGGGACTGCTATAGTCCCAATATGTTAAAAATTATCATACTACTTGTTTTATATCTGTAGTAAAGTACTAATTAATTCGCAATTGTTCAAATTCAGTTGAAGATATTGCTAAGTTAAATGTATACGAAAATAATTCATAATAATGCATATATAATATATTATAATTAATTAACTAATAATTGTATAACACAATAAATTCACACGATTATTACTAGGGTTTTCTCATTAATGCTATCCTTCAGGTTAAGCTATGTTTTCTTATATAGGCCACTTTAATAAAAATGTCTTGGTCTGCGGAAAGTAAAACTATAATATAAAAATATAGTAAAATTCGATATATTTCGTGAGGCAGTACGCCGTCACTTCATCAGGGGAGTAAAATATGGTTGAAAATAGGCCAGCTATATTATACAAAACAATTATTACATAATAACGATTGAGTCAAATTTACTAAGAAACGTTATTAGAAGCGCGAGCGAGAAGAAAAGAAGGTTACGTAATAAAATAATTAATAAAATAAAAATTAATCAATACATGAGATAGAAAAACTATATGAAGATAATTATGGAAAAATTGAGCACAAAAATTAAGTCCAAAAGTAAATGATAAAATCAATAAAAAATTGGAAATAGAAAAATACACAATTGTATGAAGAATTTAAGAGAATTTTTGACATAAAAAACTAAAATCGATAAATCTTTCTATAAACCACCGGAGTTGAAAAGTCAGTATTCTTTTTCATTGAGTTATCTTGTCGAGTAATAAACAAGACCTCTAAATTGGTTTTGCGAGAAAAATCTGATTCACATTTGAGTATTTGGCAGAATTAAAATCGACTCGATGACCAGTGTTGATGGAACATGACCACAGCTGATTTTTCCGGTTGGCAGAATGTGAAAGCCGAACGATTTTGGCTTAACCGCTAAGTTCCGAGCGCCATAGGCGAACAGTGGGATTTGGGTTTGGGGAGGAAATTGCAAAGTTTTCTGCGAGGATTCAGCGCCACCTTGATGTTGTATTAGTTAAGAATCTTCTTCTGAGGCTTAAAAACCCCACTAACATAAGACAGGAGGGCAAAACCTGCAAGAGGGTCGGAGAGGGCAAGAGGTGTACCGTTGCGAAGTCGGTTTCGAAGGAAAGGGGAGAGGATAGCCGATGCACTGAAGGGTGTGTGCGATTAAACGGGATTCTTTCTAGCGATCGGAAATACTTGAAGGAATTTATGCTGCACGTCTGTTAAGTGTTGCTGACAGCTTGTTTATGGACTGTAAGGTGGTGAGAACAAAGGTCTAAGTATTTTCCAGTGTAGGTTTTCTTGTGATAAACAGAAGTGGACAGAGTACAATCCGATGGATGTTTGACACGTACATTCATGAAGGCTATATCTCTATCATCAGACTCTTCCTCGAAAGTGAACTGACTAGTTCGTTCTATAGTGTTTATGTGGTCGTGAAACGCCGATATCCCAGTAATCAGCAGCATGACCTAGGTGTCATCAACATAACGCTTTTAATGCCGCACTTGATGAGCATTGTTAGAGAGTATCCTGTCTTCCACATCCTCCATGACTAGGTTTGCAACAACAGCGGATACTGGAGAACCCATTGCGCAACCGGACATCTGTTGAAAAAATTCGGTAACATAAGCAAACTGAGTCGAGTTAAAACAGAGAGATAGAAGCTCGCAGATTTCATCTACGGAGAGTGAAGTGTGGGCTGTCAAGTTGGGCAAAGTGGAGAGTCGAGAACGGGTGATGCCGATGGCTACATCCACGGGAATATTGGTGAAACGAGACACCACGTCAAAGGAGACCATGGCATTATTGATACCTGCTACACAGAATGTTTAGTCACAAAAAGCATAACATTTTTGTGACTTTACACGTTCTGTAAAACTAAGAAATAACTAGTATAAACACATCAAATGTTTTAATTAAATTTCATTTGATCCTATAAATCTATTTTAATTTCCTATAATTACTTATAATTATATTTTTATTGTATAATTTCCTATATATAGGTACTATAATTCACTAATTATAAACAACCATTTTGAATGAAAATTTATTAATTAATTAATTTAATGGATTAATAATAAATTATAACTATAATAGTTAACAGTAAATATTATATATATATAAATATATATAATAGATTAGTTATAATAAAGGAAATTTTCTTTAAATTTCCTTATTTTGTAAAATAATGTTAACAGAAACTATTATTAAAAATCTATATAAATATTCTAAAGTGTAATCAATACAAAATACATGTTATATAAGCAGGATAACATGTATATAAAATTCGAACACTGCAATTGGACAGCTCTTATCTGGTATTTTTTTATAATAATTCGTCATTGTAACGTTTTACCGTTACAATATATTGTTAAACAAATCTGTTCTTTGTAAGTTGGCCGCCAAAGTTTGTCGTTCTTCAAGGCCTAGATGGTAAATTAATTGAAACAACTTGTTGAAGAACTTCGCCATTTGTGCGATCAAAGTGTGATCTTATTTTAATTAAGTCAGTCTTTTTAATGGCTGGTTGGGAAAGTTGTTTTCCGTTTAGACTGACCAGAATATTTGAACTTGCGGACTATCGAAACTATCATTTTGTTAGCCTTCGCAAATCACATCCTTCACATCCTTCGCCGAATTTTGTCTGTTCAACATAACATGACGGTTAAATACAACTCTAATGTAAATATAAGACTTACAGGCATGTAAAATATGTTATCTTTGGTGCAAAAAATATGAATGAAAAGTGCAAGTAGTTATTGAAAATATCGCCTAGAATAGTATTTAAATCAGTAGATAAATTCTTTTCAATTAGAAATGCAGTAATTTGTTTCACATTTTCAGTCCTCTGCTTTATTGACGAATGCAATATACCTTTCTTCTAATTTATCTCATTCTATTTATCACATCTTCTGACACATTTGCAAGTTTTTCTTTATTGCTCAAATACGCAAGAAAACCACTTGATAGCTCTTCAGCATATCCCTAGAATTAGTTCAGCAAATTCAGTTCTCTAAGAATCTCTACTTAATCCAGTTATTTTTTCATTAAAATTATTACTTAAATATACATATAACAACTACTAATACTATATCCAATACTACTTCAACAAAATACCGCTTTTATTATAAATATAAATATCTTAGCTTATAACAATTCAAATCCAAAATTGTTGCAGTATTATTGCAAATTTCGGTATTTTATGTAATGCCCACTTTTTTCGACATTGTCACCTGTTTTTTACTAGATGTTTAGTTTAGTACAATAATAGTCATATATTGATTACAATGAGTTATTTTTAATCCATGTTGTACAATAATAATAACATACATAATTTTATAATTTATGTGTCTGATAATTTAAAGGTTCATCCTCCACTAGAAAATATTCAAGGGATATTTAATTTCGGTATATTTTTAATCAATTTGTGAACAACTATACATTTGATTTGTATTACTATTTACCAATTTTAAAGTTCAGGCGTATACATTTTATTAAGAGTTTAGGAAATAATGTATAACTCAAGGCAACATTTACCGTTTAACAACTAAAACAGTTTGAGATAATGTGATTAGTACAGTGGTTCTACAGCTCAGTCAAAGATAGGAATATTGAGAGAATAATAGATTTAATTAAAAAATCTTTAGTTGTTTTCTTCGTTTGCCTCAAAAATAGATAATGATGTGAATCTACAGTTAAAACCATTATAAATATACACGTGACATATTTGTAATTATAGGGCAATAACCCAATATAAAGCAATTAATAAGTGCAATATGTAACGTGCAAAAAAGAATTTAATTTCACGTATTACATGTGTGTACGAGTATAACGTGATTTAGGAAATAAAGATATATAACTTTTAAAACACTTTGTAGGAAGAAAAAGAAAAATAGAGAAATTGATTTCAGCTTCAAATCAGATTTGACGGTTGAGTAGATTCCAAATTTAAATTGATTTTCTATCCTGTACCCAAACCCAATACACAACAGTAGGCAGTATATAGGTTCAGATATTTATAAATATATAGAGAGATTTAAATAGGAATTAAGTAATTATTTAGCTACATTATGTATGTGTGGGCAGTTAAGTAGAAATTCTTAGAGAAATAACTATATAGATAATTATATATGCTATTTTTGAATATATAATTGATTAGAGCTTAATGTCACATTTTTACCTATATTTATTATATGTGCATTATATATCGTGAGTTTATTTAGTCAAAGCGCATGAGTGTTAAGGACATAGCTTACTGAAACCTTATCTATGTTTAAACAAGTCAAATAAGGTCTAATGAACGTGTTATAAGGCCTTTTTTATTATTAGGAATTATTACTGACATTATAAAGCTCACCACAGAGCAATACGGATAAACAGATTTTTAATTCTTATCGATTTCGAACACAGTTTAATATTACTATGTTTATAGCATTTATTATGTTATTAAAAAAATTAGTGTTTATTTTATCAATTGAATTTTACAATTATTTATTTTACATTTATAATAAATAAATACATTTAATAAATTGTATTTTTCTGGTTTATTGATATATTAACATTGGTTTAATTTAATAGTTAGTCAAAAATAGATCTAAATTAAATAGTAGTAATAATAATTATACCAGTAGTTTTAGGGTTAGGGTTAACCCTATTTATTACAACTTACAAATTTAAATAAGAGATATATTACTGTACATGATAACCATTTAAATAAATTATCTAAAAATTAATTAATTAATTTTTTATTTTAGTTTAGTTTATAATATATGCTATATATAAAATCAATCAATAGTTGAAACTTTGTGTATTGATTACTCTATAATAATTCTTAAATTACATAGTACCTAAGTAGTTACATGAATTACTCTATGTCCTAGATATACGTGCACAACCTTGTAAACTGTAAACTTACATACAATTAGTTACTTGCAACTTTTACTTTATAATTTATAATTTGTGATTGATTATTTTAACTTTGACTAATGAAATCAACAATATTTTGCATTTGAGCGTATTTATGAACTGTAAATTTTACATACGGATAAACATTATTTGTTACTATAGCGGGATATATTATGAAATATTTGAATTTCCATTTATACCCAGCTTCATATTTTTAAAATATTTATTCAAACTTAAAATTTTTCCCAAATATACTAATTCAATCGAAAGAGAATGAAAAAGTCTTTATTTTCATCTAAATTTATAAAGCATTTCGAAATTAATAATCTATAAATATTTAAATTATTGGAAACAATAATAATTTTTACATAATTAGAAATAAAGTTATGAATTCTCTGGAAAACAAGTTTAAAAACAAATAACCGTTATAAAAAGTGCTTATATATCTTATATTCCGGATATCAATTAATCCAGATAAAATTTGCCAGAAATAAAAAAATATTGTATTACTTTCCCTGTATACTAAACAGTAGGTACCTATATTTATGGCAACGAATATATGGCTATCGGCCATTATTTTATTATTGATTATTTGTTATTGGTTATTGAATTAAAATATTTAGTGAACGTTATTTAGATAAATCGTTATATATGAAATTGAACAGTTTGCACTGACTCGACGGAACACTTTTAGAAGATTTTGTTTAAATTGAAAATGAGGTCAGCAAGTCAATTTATCCACTATAATATATTCTTTAAATCTGATCATCTTAAGATTTTGAACCTCCCTATACTGAAAACGAAATACTAGGTCAAAATGTGCTTTTATAAAACTTTCAGTAAATACTTAAACGATTAAAAAACCGCGTAGAAAAGTTCCTATACCTTCACTGGCAAGGGACTTATTTTAAGATTAATGGTTATATCTATGGTTAGTAATATTCAAAATAAACGAACTATTGGAAATATAAATATCCCAAGTATCATTGTGATTTCGTTTTAATTTTTAATCTTTAATTGTCACTATTTATTATTCAATGAACTCTTTTGATGTGCATTAACAAAAATATATACAAAAACCCTTATGAACATTGTGCATGTTAACTGTTATTATTTCTGTATATTATTCAATTTCTTCCTTTGTAACAATTTGAGTAACTTTTAAATCTTATTTATTTATAGTGTGAAATATTTTTTAACTCTTCGATGTTTTATTATTATGAACACATTTTTAAAACGTTACGTAATCGTATATTTATTATCCATTTACTTTGTGTCTCTCCATTACTTCTTTCTCTCTCTCTCTCCAACTCTTTCTCTCTCTCTCTCTTGTTGCGAATTTTCATTTCTATTATAACTTAATATCCACTTCCAAATTAATAAAGAGGCAGCAACATAACGGAAGTTTACGCAGAATGCTCTATAATAGTGTGACTGTCTGGTAACCATATACGCACCTGATTGAGTTGAGAGAGGTACGTCTCTAGCTCTAGTATAAAAAACTGAGAGGGAAGAAGGTGAGGATACATGAGGAGAGGAGAGTGGGAAGAAGTCGATATATAAAGAGAGATGCTGGAACAGTTATGGAGGAATAAAATAAGAAGACGACGACGAGGGGTGAAGGGAAAGGGAGGAGGGGAGAGAAATTATTGTCACCAAAAGAGAGTTAGTTAACTTTGCAGAGAGACAACATACAATTCAACAAAGTGAGAATTTAAGGAGTATTGATTTTGCTGCCCCCCCTCCCCCTAGACCATTATTGCTTAGCGACAGAAACTAATATGAAGAATGCCGTCTTCGTTTCGTGGAAGGCATCATATTTAATTTACACTTGTAGTGTATACCGTGTCTGTACCTATATTATATTACAGACATAGGTACTAAGGCAAGATACAATTTAAATATGTATATATAGATTTACTGAACGTGTTTCTTTTCTATTTTTTCGAGATATATCTATCATTCAAACACTTAGGTATTGCAGGAAAAGAAGGTCTATATCCAAAGAAAAAAATGAAGGGAGGATTTGGGGCTGGGATTATCGGAAAAAGTATAGATACAAAGCATGGCATATATAAGAGTCTGACATTTATTTCATTATATAGTCATACATGGTTATCCTTAAATGTTGAGCTTCTTTATTCTAGATGTGGATACGTTGATATATGTATGAATATCCAAAACTGTTCAATTTTCTCAAAATGGAACGTACCTAATATATGTACATGCCTACGTGTTCCTGCGCATAAAGTACGGTATTATATGGAATCCCTTTAATTTGCTGACTTGAATAAGAAAGTTGTTCAGTTCATTCTCTCGAATTTTTTGTTTCTATGAGATTCAATTAGGGAAAGAGTTAATTAAAGAAATTATACAATTAAAATGTTTAAGCTAAACAATAGCCGAGGAAATCAAGTCACAAGCTGTGCAATCTCCGATGAGAAGCACTTACTTCAAAGGCCACTATTTCTTTATAAAATTTGAACATCATTTTACAAAACCTCAAAATTGACATAAATCCATTTACGATTATTCCCCTTTTGTTTTTTACAAACAAACCAAGGTAAATATGAATTTATTTTCTATTCAACCAACCTTCTTTTCCACCTTTTTCCTATTTCTCTTCTTTTTAACATCCAACGCCATCTTTGTAGTTTTGTTTCGCTCGCTTATTTTAAACTTTCTCAATCGACAATCAATAAAACTTCGTATTCTTTCATCTCTTATATAGTTAATAAAATTATGCGTATATGATACATCTATTCCTATTATAGTGTTATAATTTTAGCATCCTTCATAATAGGTACCTTTACATATACCTAGCTATTTGAGTATACATACATACATACGCACACATATATATCTATACCCTATAAGATAGAATTATATTTTAAAATACACACACATTATATCTGAATAGGTAGCGCAGATAACAAGCATTGAACAGGGAGAAAATTATATTGCAAATATTTCTTGAGCCCGAACAAGCAGACTTGGGATATTGCGGGTGGAATGAAAGGCAAGCTGCTTTCCAGAAAGTAATTCGAGAGAGAATTCTGGGTATAGTTGGGGTATTATGATATGCAAAGCTAGTCTGTCATTTCGTTCCATTTCTTTTATTCTTTTTGAAAGCAAAAATGTATTCTAATTTTTCGTCTCCCATTTTTGCCTTGCTCTCTCGCTTTCTCTTAATCTCTCTCTCTCTCCTACTTTCTTCTATTTTCCTTCTCTATATTATATTTATTAATTCGGATGTCCTGATTCAAGAAATAGAGAGAAAGAGAGTGAGAGAGAGAGAGAGAGAAAGAGAAAGTTACGTGTTTCGTTCGTCAACCATCTTCTGGAGTAAACACAAGAGCAAAGAAACTCAAAACACGCGAAGATATCATCGTGAGAGAAAGATACATGCAAAAAGTAAGAGTTAAGAAGAAAACCCGTTATAGAACAAGAAATCACTAAATTTTGCTCCGCTTTGCTCAATGATATAAAGGGAACGACAGTAAAAGCATATGTATACGTATAGACAGTATATATGTATATACAGCGACAAGCGTTTTTGGAAACGAAAGCGTTGATTGCGATGTAGGCATTGTCAGTGGTATATAATATTGAAAAAAATTGGAACTGTATGTGTGAGAGAAAAGTTGGCTAAGAAATGAAAGGAAGGTGGAAAGAGAAACAGAGACTTAAATAGAAAGGGGAGAGATATTTTACAATAATGTGCTTCAAGAAAGGATGTTCTGTTATAGCAAACTATTTTTTTCGTCTACTGTATACTCGCATTATGCTCGTACATGTTGATTGACATTACTTTGTACTTAGGAATATACAACTATAAACATATTTAAAAAATCAATAAATCAATAATGATGCGCTTTGTCGAAATTGACGTTTAACATATCTTGCAAATTTATGTTTGTTTAATATTAATCTGGAGTTAAATCGCACATTTTTTTTGAAAAGGTACAAAGGAAATTTATGCTTCATGTATTTGATAATAAATTAGATAATTTTGGCTAAATGCGTATGCTGGAGTATCTCCCAATTGCACTTTTGTGTTAATGTTAATACAGATTGTGTACTATATTAAATGAGTTTTATAAAAAGAATTGTATATTATCTATGCTTCGTATAGTGCAGTATTGTATATTTATCATATTAATTAAGATATCCATTGTCCTGGATAACCTGTCCATATTTTTATTTAAAAGCTAAGTGTATATATTATATGTAAGTATATATTTCCTAATAATTAATTAGTAGTTGTAGAAAGCACACAAAAAGTGATACAAATATATTATTTTATGCCGATATTTATTCTATGAAGAAATACTATTTATTTCTACAAATGTCTAAATATCTACAAATAACGTTACAGATATATTAATAGCCATATTTCTAGAAATCTTTTATACTAACTCCTGTTTTATCATGATACGTTAAATTAATGGTTCAGAAAAAGTATTTATAATAACCATCATACAAAAGTGATATTTTTGTAAGACTATCTCATAAAATATATAATGTGCCCAAAAATGCTTCTATTTCATAAATATAAACATAATTATTGTTAATAATTAAAACATGACTAGCTTATCTTATGAAGACATTTGCTATTATGATTGATAACACGCCTTTGTGTATATATATAACCTTATGATAAATATAAACTATTACATCTATAAGTGTTTCTGAGAAGTGATTGGAATCACTAATTTCTTTTATTGATCTTCTTAGTTGTTATCCTGACATTGTTTCATAACCAATTCTTCTAGAAACCATGCCTGTGAATCGCACTATTACTGGGGTGTATTAAACAAGATATTCTTTATGAACGGTTTATTTATTCCATTCATCACTACAGAAATTAAATTAAACTGTCTCAGAGATTTTAATAATCATGATTGCTTATTTTCCGTTTGCTACATTGATTACTTAATAAGGCTTCTTCTTCTGTTGTTCTGTTAGATACTTATATAAAAGGTTTCATCAGCTCCGGTTGAGGAAGGATTTGTGAACCTAAAGTGAATGTATCAGATAAGGTACACAACAGAAAGTCATTAAACATTCTTTTGGTATGCCTGCGTAAAACTGATATTTTTATATGCTTTACTCACGATAACATTATTACAAAAAATACATTTAAGTACGTCATCGGTGACCGTTGTCGTCGACAAAGGTTAGGTACGTACTTAAGTAGTAATAAAAATTAACTGCTTTTAATAATATATATTAGCATGAATAATAAATACACAAAAATTAAACAGAATTATGCACAATTGTAAGTAACATATCTCATAAATAATATAGATTAAATAACTTTGAAGGTTTCTATTTCAGACAGAGACAGTTAAGCATTTATCTCAATTGGTTTATTCAGTTCCTTGTAATGTTGAAGTGGTGTTATACACACTCGCTACTGCAAAGTAGTATGAGAGCTGCAGAGTGCTTTAAAATTGGTTAAATGATTTCCGTTCTAGCCAATGACCGAATGGGGTTAGCGTTGTTTTACAGTAACCATAAGGTCGTTGGTTCGAGGCTGTGTACGCTGATGAAACTCAATGAGGTAAACATTTGGTTCTCTGATGTCTCTCCCTGTGTTCGAAGTGAATTAAAATTATACATTAATCCAGGCGCCTATTTATTTTTTAACGTTGAAAGGCTTGCTACAAACATAATTATCCGCATAGTCAAGCTGACAGGCGAAACTGTACTGGCATATATTTAAGATGAAAAGTAGCGAGTTTCAGTGCTTTAAATGCCTCATTAAATATATGGAACTATGGAGATGAAAATTACCATACAAGAGAAATGACCTACCTCAGTAATGTAGAGACAGACACACGGCACCAAACGACCTAAATTATAAAATAAATTATTTGTCGTACAACGCCGTAACGCACATAATATTCGTATTTGAATAAAATCAAAGCAGAAGTACTGTGGGTTCGAATGCGCTAGCTTAACAGCGCTACATAATTTGGTATAGGTGAGATGTATCGAGAACTATCAAATCAAAAATACTGTCTAATCCAAGGATATCTTACTGAGATATTATCAACACTTTTATCGTAAAATGTTATGGAAATTCTAGCAGTGAAACCCGATTTTCAATAGCTGCCTAAATAATTGAAATATCACAAGTTTATAAGAGACCCTCCATATTTATCAAATGTTAAAAAGGCCTTTCTGCCCCGAGAAAAAATATCTGGTGCTGCTATCGATTTAAACCAATTTATATTCTAGTTATTAATAATTCATTATTAGTATGGAACCAACAAGTCTGCAACATGAAAATAATGTAGTTTTTTTTGTCAGTTATTTTACCTATAAATTAGAATAAAACATATTCTAAATTATATATTTAAATAAATTAGAATATAAATTTATATTGTACTCGAAATAGTTAAATGTTTTTTTAAATTAAAACTAAAGAAAAATACAAAGACAAAGGCAAACTAATGATCCTTAATGATAATTTAATTCATAAAGGTGAGGTGAATAATAAGCATTTTTCCGTTTCAAAAGACTAGTCGAGTTTAACTTTGATTAAAACAATCAACTTTTATTACAAATTTACCAAATATAAAAATCATAGTTTTATGAATCATTGGTAAATACGAATTTCAGCATTAGTCCTGGTATCCTTGAATCAAATATAAACGGTGGTCAAAATATAAGTATTGCCTATTATTGACTACTAAAAGCTGAATAATATTTTCATTATAATATTTGACAGATTTAAAAATAGCAGAAGTTTTACTTTTATTCCTCTTTTTAGATGATATAGTTAAAATTAATGTATTCTTATAAATGTACAGTTATGGGATGACCCCGCATTCAAGTATTGTAAAACTCAGTTATCTATTTCTCTTATTTAATTGAACTATAGAAATATTAAAAACATTCAAGTTGTCAAATACTTTTTTCTATTAGTATAGTTCAAGTTATATTCGTTCATGTAGGATTATATTTTTATATTTTTATATATTATATACTTAAATGTTATTATACTATATATTAATATATTAATAATATCCTATTTTTCTTTTTAGGAGAATAGTATATCTTTTATCCTCTTTTAAATACATACAGCTATTTCAATAACGACAAGATTTTCTTTCTGAAAAAATATATACTATTCTCCTCTGTTATGTGTGTACGTACTTAAACTCACCAAACTCGAGTAATGACCTCAGTATATGGATATATATATATTTCTTGTTTAAAGCCACATTTTTGTATTAAGCATCAATTAAAAAAAACATGCATACAAATTACAGCTTTATTGATGAATGTACGTAATAGATAATTTGATATTTTGGATTATACTGCCGACTGCTAACACGTTCTCAGTTTTAAAATAATTTGCGACATTTACAAGTAGGACTATTTATTTATATTAAACGTAAGTTGAACTGGCCTAACAGTTTTCTCAAATTCCACCTTCAGATAAGTGACATACTATTTGACACGAATTATGTATTTCAATATATGTATATATATATATATATTTCAAAATTATTTAATGAATAATAAAATTATAAAAAAAACAATTCTAAACTAAAAATAATATGATATGTGTAGGTATGGGGATATAAATCATGAAGAATATAAGTTTCAACATGTCCAAGTACACAAATGGCTTTCAATAAAAACATAAAAAATAATTGGTTGGTTAATTATAATGTATACAAGACAATATAAATTAAACATGGTCTATTTTGTTCTTTATAACAGTACAAATGGGCTGCACTGCACTCTGTAGTATTTGAAAATGATAATATATTAAGCATAATGTCTGCAAAATATTTCATTATCTTTTAAACTATAAAACGTGAGTGTTTGATGTTACCGATTTATCAATAATGTCCAAATGATAAAATAAAAATCGTCAATAAATATATTGGTAATAATGACTGTAAAACATCTTTTGAGATTAACAAAATTTGATTAATAGCCGCTATAATTAAGATGTAACAATATCAATAATAAAAAATCATATCAATCATGGAGTAAAGAAAAGTACACCTTGATTGCACACGCAATGTTAACATTAGATATCATATTTTGTTTACTGCTCACCTTAAAACCAGTCTGTTCAAATATTCATATTAGTACCTAGGTATGTTAGTATTTATATTATATATTGGTAATTGTAATGGTAACAGAATATTAGTATTAATCATATTAGTATAACTTTTATAGTTATTATTTTAAATTGTTAGTAAACAATATATTTACTACAGGAAACCTATAGAAATAGAACTTACGAAATTTTAATCACTGTGAACATATTTATAAAGTTAGTAAAGAAGTTTCGTAAAAAAATTGTAAAAATAATCGTAAATTTTTTAAATATAGAACGAATGCTATATTATATGTTATAAATGTCATTTACATAAAATAGTGAAAATTAGAGTGTTTTTATTTATAAATGTAATATTTTAAAACTAATCTTTGAGTTTTCTTAATTATTTGTAAAAAATATGAAAATATCTATTAAAGTATATATTTAAATGGAGGAACTGTATATATTATGAACATTGATTTATTATGATGAACTATCAGTAAGTTATATATATTCAGAGGATCTTATTAGAAAAATTGAAATTCTAAAATTCATGTGCAAAGAAATGTAGTAAATAAATACTACACACAACATTTTTTTTGAATCCTTGAAAACGTAAGATAGCTTTTTTATTTTATGATACACATTTAATTGATAAGATGAGAAATATTCTGTTATAGGGTTTAATGATTGCATTTCATTATATATCATTAATTAAGTTTCAGATTTAGTTTCTTAATTTATAGCTTCGGGGTAGTTTAAGCGATTAATGTAATCCACTGAAATGTGTTAGAATTAATATTATACAGAAATGAGATATTGAAATTTACATTTTGAATTGATTTTTTTTAAATGAAATTTTTTAGATTATTCTAATAATAATTAATTAAGGGTATTCACTATCAATTGCCAATTGTTGTCAAATATGTACAATACATTTATGAAGTTAGCAAATCATTGTTTAAAAATGCAAGTTGTTCTGCAACAAATCATCAAATAAATATATACATTTTATAACGAAATTAAATATCCGCTTATATATCAATTATGTTCAATACTGGGATGTTTCAGAGATAAGGATAAACACGTACGGATGTTGTAGTCCCCTCTTATGTGTTCGAATAATGCACGACACATTCTTTAATATAAAGCCTATACACTATAAACTTTTGACAAATGCAGTTGTATATATTTATTCAACATATTTCTGCGACCTATTATCTATGTATCGAGATGGGCAGTAATTTGTTTTTTTTACAATTTCTGCATTAGTAAAACTTACATTATTAAATAAATAAAATAACATTTAAATATATATTATATCATATATCATATATTATCTATATTTATTTAATTTTATAATTTAAGGTAATACATTGGTTCAGGAATTGATTTAAAATGACAACAAATGATCGTATACTGCTATAATAATTATTACCGAAATAGATACATATCTTTTCGTCAAATACTATCCTTAATACGCATTTTACGAAATATTCCAGGTAGGGAGTTAATAGGTATAGGTATATTACGTATTGTAGTATTTTCATTTTCTGATATAAAGCCAAAAACAAGTATCTTTCGGATAAGTTGATTGTATTTTTATTATATCTAATTTAAAAGGTAGTATTATGTAAGAATTGTATCAGATAAAATATAAGATATTACAGTCTTATATTATAGTCGTGAATACAGTTCAATATTCATAAACAGTTAAATAGACAAATATTCCCGTCAAATTTTTCTGATAAATCAAAGTTTTCTTTTTGGTAATGTTAGTATTTTGGAATGAAAATACATCTGTAGTCATTGAATATGAAAGAGACTCCGAAAGTGATCGTCTTTTGCGCCATGTTGCAAAGTTTATGGACTTTTATTTTTTGCACAAATTGCAATAAGACTTTCATATCTGGACATTCTAGAAAATTAATTCTTTCTCCAACTACAACAGGATGTAGAGCATTTTAAAATTTTCATGCAAGATGGTGCTCTGCATCCTTTTCAATTAGAGGTCTAGCGTTATCTAAACAACACCGTTCCTAGACATTGGATTGGAGGAGGTAAACAAAAATCAACAAGGTTAATAAGGATTTTGTTCATCATCTGTGGTATGCCAAATCACTCGAGCTTTACTTCGATTTTTATTTTTAGGGTACATAAAAGAAAAAGTGTTTGTCCCACATGTGCCCTGCTATTCTTGGAAGTTCTAAGACATCGAATTGTTGAAGCTATGAGGTCAATAATTAGGGACCAGTTAAATTAAGTGTGGCAATAAATGGACTACCGTTTTGATGTTTGTTACGCAACACAGGATACTCATCTTGAGTGTATACAACCTTGGAACTGTAACCTTTGAACCTTTCTCTATCTGGTGATGTGTAGAATGTGTTCCTACTCTTATCGTTTGTTTCTAATAAATATTTGAAATCCGCTACTTCATTCTGAATAACCCCCCATTATTTGAACGGTAGATATTTTTAAAGGATATATTTTTGTCACATTTTTAAATATTAAAAGTATAAATAGTTTTGTAATATCTCTATCGAGCGACTAGTGACTGTCACCCGCTGAATTTTGATGAATAGTCATACCTGTGACACTTCTACTAATCTTTTGTTTTAGTGAGATAAACCAATCGA
Source organism: Invenusta paracnida (assembly GCA_036023295.1). NCBI lineage: Eukaryota > Metazoa > Platyhelminthes > Proseriata > Coelogynoporidae > Invenusta > Invenusta paracnida. Next base: position 8,518 of record JAYRBW010065362.1, on the reverse strand, counting down.
TTTCTGATTTGATCAACATTTAAGGAATAATTAATACTACGTTTAACATTAAATAAAGAATTAAATTAAACGTTTAACCATGACTGAAAGCAAGGCTATATAAGTGGCTATAGGGGCTTATCGATAAGTTTATTGTAGAAAATCTTTAATTGAAATCTATAAATTATCTGTCCAATGTATGTGACCAAACTCTTTCGTCAGCAGATGAGCAGCGGCACGGTCCCGCGTCTTGGTTCGTCCTCCGCCTACACAAACAATAACTCTCCCTCGGGGGGCGGTGTCGTCGCCCTTAGCAATCGCACCACCGCCTGCGGGGGGAACAGTCCGGCGGCCAATTATCGCATGAAGAAAAAGAAGAAGTCGTACGCTGCCTCAGCTGACGCCGGCAAGGACGGCAACCATACCCAGCGACTGACGGGCAGCGGTACGAATCACACGAACGGTTCCACTACCTCCTCCTCCTCCGAGGGCTCTATGGGAAACAACGTGGACGGTGGTGGTGGGGGAGGCTTTTCTGATGGAGAGACTGCCCCGGGAAATACGATACGGTCCAAAGCCTGCTGTTTCTGCTGGTGAGTTAAATCATTTATTCCTGAGAATATCGATTATTTTTCATCGATGTAGCAAAGAAGTAGCAGTGCACATAGTTCACGAATTGATTCCAAGTCTTCATACTCCTGATCAATAACATTTTAAGCTTAAATATTTGAGTTAGGACCTATGTTATATTTAGTTAAATATCTATAAATATAATTCCAGTGAGAGCATTGTTCATATTTTATCGATTAATCAAGTCAACTGGAAAAAGTAGTGGTTTATACCTTTGTCAAAACCTGTCATTTCTTTCATCAAGAAACATTGCAACCCCTAAAATATGGATATTTGCTTTTATATAGAAATATATTAAATATTTTAGGAAACAACTTTGTCATACTTTTATTTATTTATTAGATTAGATATGTCATAATGTAATTAGTTTTATATGTAAGTATTGCAAAGAACGGACTAAATTTTTTGATATAATTGAACAAATTTCTTTACAATTATAATATTTACGGGCATAATTTACACAAAATGTATGGCACAAAACAGACATAAAACAATACTTAAGCTTCTTAAGAGTATTAATACTTTGAGTAACTCTCTCTTTACAATTTGACAACTCATTAATATTTATACGCCTGATTGTAAAAAAGAAATAAGAAAAAGAAATTAATATCTGATATTTGAGGTTTATATACTGAAAATAAACGGCGAAAAAGCAAATTTTGATCCATGAGACAAAGTGCCCGCCAAAATCCTGTTGAAATAATTATAAATATGTGCATAACAATTATGACGTCATTTAATCTTTTGAAATAATATATCTCAACACCCACCTGTTTGCTATTCATCGGTCATCGGAGACATTAGTTATTACAGCTGCTGGGCGCGTAGGTAGGGAAAATATAGAAACATGTAATACTATTTACATACTACAGATGTGTTTACATGCTTCTTCGAAGCGAGAAGAGGTTTTTATCCTAAGTGATGGTTTCAAGAGTAGATCTATGATGTTTTACCTATCTATTATTTCTATTATTTTCTATTTTCTATATTCTATTGTTTTCTATTTATTTCTTGAATTTTCATTCAATAAGTTTCTATGCTAGAAGTAGGGACAACTAAAATATAGGGATGCGACACTCTCATTTTATACCTTTTTGACGACAAGGCCGATCGTTTTATTAAGTTTTAATAATGTTTTTCTATTGAAATATTGTAAACAATTGTTTTAACAATTATCAACTATTTCAAACATTTGTTATTAATGTAAAAATGACAAAATCTGTTCATTTCTCAACTGTCTATTTTTCAAATTTTATATAAAATATATTTTATATATTTTTTTAACTTTATTATTAACATTAACTCATTATTTTCTAATGAGTTGCATTGAAGCCTATTAAGGGCGGTTTAAAACTTTAAACATTTTTGGGCATAATTCATTATTAACCTCGATTTTAATTGTAAAAAAATAAAAAAAAATAAAAAAGGTAGCATATAAATATGATAAGACTTCATATATTACACGTAACATAGCCATGCATGTACAATATGAAGGAACATACAAGAGGAATGAAATATAAAAAATAAAGGTATCTATAATTTTGTATGAGCAATAATATCAGAAATGCGGAAATATTTTTTTGTGACAGATGATATATACAGATACTACAGGACGCTACAGGACAACATATGGCAGATTTTTTAATGTTTATAATGACACTATAGTAAATATTAAATTTAGAAAACTGATTTGATAGAACTTCATAGTTTAAATTGTCCCTGTGCTATAGTTTCTATATATAAAGCTCATTATATAAGTGTCTATAAATATCTATTTAAAAAATAACGGAAATAACCCATTCATAGAAATTTCCTTTGGATTTTTAAGCTTTTGAATAGGTTACTGCTAGATTACTAAATCTAATATCATATGTATATATTTATAATATAAAATAAAATAAAATAACTAAATTCTAAATATCTTTTGATTCATTGTATTGTGGGTACAATCAGTTCCGTCAACGATTTAAAACAATTTTGCATGAGTAATTTTATATTACTTTAAAAGGGAAACTCAATGAAAAGGAAAATGAAGTATCGCATTTAATAATTTAGTGCATTATTTGATACAAATTAATACTGACTTAATGCGTAAACGTCAGAACATATTATAGACATAATTGAACAATACATTTTATTGATTATTTAGAATAAGTTATCTCTTAATTCCAAACCAGTGAGTAAAATGTTCGTAAACTATAATACTCGTATTTGGTAAATATGAAAAGGCAAACTTTTCTACATATTTTTATATTAAAGATAAGTTTACATGAAACAAAATTTAATATAAAACAAATATGTTTTATAATTCGTATCAATTGAAATGAATTGCAAGGTTCATTATGTCACATTCCTTCTTTTAAGGTAAGAGTAGGATAATTGATTTGTATATTTTATCAATTAAAACAGATTAAAATTAATATCATTATTGCAGCTTTATTAATATAGTTAGGGATATATATATGTATCTATATCGGGAATTGAAACTATTCAAATTGTGGATTAAATTATCGTAGGTCGACTCTGCTTTACGTTTAATTATTTCTACTAATGAACTTTAACTTCTAAATTTCTCGCTAGAAGTAAATAAAATTACAAATTATATAAGAATAAAGTATAAGGACTGATCCCGAGGTTGTGTTATTTGACAGCTATGGTAAGCATAATAAATACTACTTACTAAGGGAAAAACATGGTAAAAAGGGCTATTTGAAAAATTAAAGTTTATATTACGTAAATTTAGATAAAACATACCAGTTTATGCGACTGTGAACAATTGAGTGTCTTTAAGATGCAATGTGAATAGGTTAGAAATACAGGGGAATATAATATACAGTTAAGAATAGTTTTGCCATGCATTGAATTATAACTACATACGAAAATAATGTATGTGATACATATGTGAATAATTCATCCGAAAAGATTTTCTGACAAATAAATATTATCTATACCTAACTTAAAACTAGAGAATAAATTATGTACACGCATGAAATAACTATTTTTACAGTGTTTCCTGTAGTATATATCTAAAAAAGGGTTAAAGGTAAATCATGCAGAATACTAATAAACATAGACAATGCAAATCTAAAATAACATGCATATTATAGATGTATAAAGTGTACTGTTTAAGCATTTATAATATGACGCAAGCGTAGTCCGTTATCCTTATAGTTAATACATTTTGAATTTTTTAAATATGTATAATTTTTGAATGTCAATAACTCTTTTTTATTTAATAAATGTGGAGCATCTCTATATAGAATAGTCAATACAAACTTATATGGTTAAAATAAAACGGTAATATTATTGAATTAGTGCTCCATTAAGATACTTTTGTAACTTTGGTCATAGAGCATAACATAAATATTTAGTAACTATTAGAAACTAGAATTTCCTACATTACTAATAGTTTTATGGTTATTATAATGTAATTCAAAAATATTCAGATGTGTAGATGTTTTAGTCAAAATTCAAATACGATTATAAATAGAACTAAACAGAAATTTATAGATTGCATAACATTTAATTTGTATTTCTTATTATACATATTACATATTTATTGCTCTAAACAATGTACTAAAAATGTAATCTATAGACGTTTTATATTAAAATGATGAATAAATAAGGCGAAGAATTTGTTTCGAATATGTGCATATACACACAAACATAAATATATTTTAATTTTCTATGAATACTTACTAAGCTTCTTTATAGATAATATGCAATAACATAGTTGTTTACGTGACACGTCGCATGAAAAATTCTTATAATATGTATTCTATATATATATAATATGTAAATGTATTGTCATTACTAATTCTATTGAAATATGAATCCTATGTACTCATTTTTATCGCATATTATGGAGATAATTAGCATATTAATTAATTATTAACTCCTCTGAACAATGCAATGTGGTAGTGCAATCACAGAAATCCGACATGATGATAGTAAGAATTGATAATTTATTTTGCTTCATTTTGATTTAATTTAACATCATTATTCGGTAATTTTTTTGCAAAATAAGCTTTTACGCTTTTGTAGTTTTAGATTTTGTATTAAAATCACAATGATCTAGTTTATCCTTATAGCCAGCAGCTGATTGTATACCACGCATTAATGGTGTGCACTCTTTACAATGAGTAGTATGTAACTTAGCAATAAAGAACTCACTAATTAATATGCTCTCTGCCCCCGAATTTTACTACTACAATGCAAACCTATAATACATAACTGTCAGGAAAATACGTGCGAAATATAAAAATGAAAATGCATAATTGTAAATGGGAAGGCTTCCAGTTTATTATTAACTACACGGGGATCAGGAAAGCTTTTCTTTTTTGCTCTTGCATCGTGCTAAAATGAGATTGTGGAGAGGGGGAGAGGAGTAGGGGTTTTGCAGTACCAACCAATATCATTAGGCGAAGGACCCCGATCTTCCCAGTCTACAGCGCTTGCGAAAGAGTGGGGAACATCGATATAACTGCCGAGAAGACAGAGAACTCGGTTGGGCGACATCACGGTGACACGGATGGAATCAGTCGAGGACATAACAATACAAATCAATAAATTGACGCAGGATGGGAGAAGGGGGAGGAGTGGAGGAAGCTACTGAGTGGCTTTGAAAAGGAGACTGGTTGACTGACTATAGTATGGTGGCAACCATGACGAAGGTCATGGGAAGGGGGGGATTAATGTACCGTTGTTGGGAAGGCGACGCGTAGACGTTGTCGTATGTATGGCAGCTTGTGTATATTTACGAATTTGCACACGACACTCGTTCTTCAGTCATTCCAATTCTTTAAAATCCCCACCCCCCTTGTACCATCGCCTACCTCCTCTCTCACTTTTTTCTTTCTTTTCTTGTTTAAAATCGAATGTACACACGCATCGTCGTGAAGTCTCCTTTCTCTCTCTCTCTCTACAATTGGACGAATACTTTTTGAAGAAGAAGGCAGCAAAGAGGATTGGGAGAAAAGTGAGAAGAGTGAGACACAAATAAAGTCCAAGACTGAATTATATCTAATGTTCTGAAGTAGAAACGGGAGAAACGAGGGGGGAGACAAGAGACATTTGTACGCAATGATCTGTCAGCAGAGACTAAAAACTTACCTCCTAACTAACCAACTAACTATAACTAACAGTAAAAAATAGAATGTAAGGGGCTGGTGTTCCCAATCAGCTCTCGACCACCCCTCTTCAACGTAGTTTATAGTATCGATGGCGAAAAAGTGGAAGAACAAGAGAAGAGATTCAGTAGAGAAAAATGAAGCTTAAGAGAGACCACATCATGTTTTCATCCTCTAAACCAATGAATTTTCATACGCTAGTATATTATTTGAATTAAAACAACGCTAGTCTCGTCTTCCCTTATTTGAAATTGCGACAACAAGCTCTCGTATGTCTCAAAATGGCAACTTATCGCACTTCTGTAGGTATTATGCTTCCTCCCCTTTTACAATCACAGCCAATGCGATGGAGTGCAGCAGGCTAACATACTTCTGACTACTGACAATGTTATAATATATGTCAACTCCATCGCCTACATGTGTGTGTATTGTATACATATAATACATTATAGATGCGAATGTCTACAAATAAGATAAATGTTATCAACTTGCTCGGGGAGAACTATATATTCGGATGTATGTACAGACACAAATTCTTTCTTTGAAGCGCATTCTATGTATATCTAGGATACTTCATAAATATAATATATACATATATATATATACATACATACACATATGTAGTATTATTCAATTCGACTCAATTTTAAACATCATGCTGCTTCTTATCAATTTTTTCCCCATTAATTATGTATATATGGGAGAGAAAAATTGATAACTATGAGCAAACAGACTTGCAGCTTAGTTTTGTATATATATTGTTGAAAGTTGTGTGGACAGTCAGGTAGTATAGCTCGGCATATTTGGAAAAGTTTTATAAGAAGAAGTGTGCGGAAGGAAGAATGAAAATGTAACGGGGGTGGAAATGAGGGGAGGAGGCGGGGAGAAATCAGGAAACCACGTTTTTTTGTAAAGAACATAATACATTTACAACTAGAAAAATGAGAAAGAAGCATGCTTATAATTGACTTTTACTCCTCACTCTTTGTTGCAGTAATTATTTAGCCGCTCTACCCTTTGTGAGAGTACACATTATACAATTTCATGTATTTGGGAGAGTATAGCTTGGTTTGCTAAAGTATACGAGCAAAAGCTTGACAAGCTGTAGTTTCAAATAAGTTTGATTGTATTTATCAAAGTTACTATGGAGAATTCTGTATCTTACATGTATATTTCAATTTGATTTATTCAAAATTTCTTAGAATAAGTATTAATTTAGAGTACTTTGATATGCGTAGTAGGCACTATTATAAGATAGTATAAAAGTTAAAATGATTGGACAAATGTTTCTGTATATAGGTTGCTAAATTAAAGTCATAGATAAACATATTTCTGTATTTGTTAACTTCAATAAAATTTAAAGTTAATTAACTCTTTTGATAACATGCATATATGTAATAATTATATACATTTGATATTTATACATATATTATTTTTATTTGAGTGTAGAGTTAATTTTCCACTGCCAATAATTATTATTAAATATATATAATAACAACATTAATTACAAAATATTCATCTGTACATGTTTAAATATATGTATTTATATTGGAGTCTAGACTTATGCAATAATTCTGAAATATATCTTAAAGGATTTTTCTTTCGGGTTAATTAAATATCAATTATTAAGTGATGCAATTTTTATTTTCACGATTCTGCTTAATTAACTTTATATTTCAAAACTGTTTTTTTTTAAATTGCCTCTATATAGTTAGCAAAACTAGCATAATTTGATAACTAGCATACCTATAATTATAAAGTCATTGTGTATTATTTATAAGTCAAATTAGTTCTGTTTATAATTGTTTCTATTTATAAATATAGGGGTATGCAATTGTTATGTGCAAACTTTAATCACACTTTATATTACTTTGTATAAAATGAATTGTTTTGATCGAATTGCTTCATTATGATATTCTACAGAGTTGGGACAAATAATTATTCTATCCAAATAGAAAATATGATTAGAGTAAATATATTTTATCATTTATTTATAAAAATCTGTCGTTTTTATATTACGGAATCTCAGGAATCTCAGGAAGTTCAGGAAGCTCAGGAATCTCAAAAATATATTGTTTATTGTAGAATTGTTATTGTTTAATTTTTAGTTTCAATTTCTTAATTATTTTTCCCTAGTTGTTTCAAATTATTGAGTTTACCTTTTACTAAAGTGAGATGCAGTTTGTAATGATTTTAAATATTACGTAGGTAAATATCTTGGTCATGCTATGGTCATATAAGCTTAGGATAATAATTATTCAATTGCTTTTAGCTCCAGTTACATAAAATGTATTCACCTTAAATAATTTTGCATACTGCAATGTATATTAGTAATATCACGTCAAACTACATAGGCTAAATTAAGAATAAAAATAATATGTTAATGTTTTGAAATATAAGAATAATTAATTAAAGAATACCACATATGTTGACACGGACATCAAATTGAATTTAAATATCGTTAGATTAGATCAGTTCAGTCTAAATTTCAGAAAAGATTTATTTTTTATTCTTACTTTTTTTATAAAGTGAGGACCGCGATAATAGGTGAAAATATCCCTTAGACTTTTTCTATTCAAATTCCCCTTACATTTTGTCACGACTTAAAGTATTCTGCGGAATCTGATACTTTGTCTTAGTGTAACGTCTTTTATAACTGCTACAAGATCTCTGTCATTAGCGGTCCATCGAAGTCAATTAGCATCATTGATTTCGCCGGTTGGGTATCTTTCACATACCTACTTCTATACACGCTATCCACTTTATAAAACTAGCGCATA